>JAUESF010030078.1:0-26614 GCA_032274765.1 Malacoctenus tetranemus | reverse complement strand
GGACGACTCTCTGTGGGTTCATCACCTCTTTCACACTGGCTGCACATTATCATTAGGAAGGTTCGGCGAACAGCTGCTCGAAGTTGGCTCCACTGACTCGTCTGGGTTAAAGAAGCCGGCACTGGAGTCTCGGAGCGTCGGCCGTGGGAGCAGTTTCGCTCTCCAACCGGCCCGTTTGGAATTTATCGAGTCATCTGCCAGAGCTTTTATTCCCTGCTTTGGCCTTTTTTCTTCCTTTTCCCTGAGATGCTTTGGTGTCTCGGTGATGAACGCAAGCGATTGGTACAAGTTTGGAAATTTGAGAAGCTACAACTCGTAGCCGAAAAGTATCAAATGCTGTGGTTCAGTCAGACTTATGTAATGTTATCGTGTATTTTTTCCGGGGTGGGGGGCAGTTGTCCTTGTGACTGTGAGCCGGCTCAAACAGCAGCAGCCGTGTCCTAGGAAAGCCGCAGCTACTGTGCCTGACGCGCGGCGTCCGGTGGACAGATCCGCTGTCCCCCCGCGCCGCCTCTCCCGTCCTCATGACCGACGTTTGTTTGGATGAACTTGATTTACCCTCCGAGTTAATGAGCGTCCCCGAGTGGATTCGAATGTGGGCGGGCTTTGGCGGCGGCGCCGCGAGGGGTGGGGAGGCCGCTGTCTGCCTGGGAGCGGCCCGGCCGACATTTGGCAAGGGGATCGGCCGCTGTTCCTCCACGGAGATCAGCAGGATGTTCGGAGGCGAGCGGCGGAGTGCTGAGTTGATGCTTTGTTGGAAAGAGGGGAAGGGGAGGGAGGGGGAGGGTAGGGGAGGGAGGGGGGGGCTCGCAGCTCAAGGCTGAGAATGACTGACAGGCCAGATACAGGAAGCTACAGCTCAGCTGGCTGCCCTCGACAGGCTAAAATACTGCTTATTGCTTTGTCACAGTTAGTCATGCCCCAACTGCCCGACAACTACAACCTGTCAGGACGGGACCCTTTTGTGCTGAGGTTATTTTATTTATAATTAAGGCTGAATAAATCTGATTGCTGGCCTTCCCAGCCGGGGAGTGTAGAAGTGACAGCCGAGAGTTCTAATAGCTCTGCTTGCGTTGCACGACATCGTTTCCGAGTACTCGCTCGGAATGCAGAGCAACAGAACCCCAGGGAGTCATTTTATATTAGTGGTAGTTTAGTTAAAAAAAAAAACACAAAAAAACAGCACTTTTAATGGTTTTGGTTGTACTTTGTTACTGAAATGCTGATTTTTCATGATGCCGATTATCCTTTTTTTTTTTTTTTTTGTTTTAATGCGCACAGAGTTATTTCTGTCATTTCTCTGCAGTGTTTTTTTAAGTGCACCGCCAACAGCTGTTGGGTGGATGCGATATGTTCTGGAAAGGAGGGGGGGGGTCCCTGATTAATCTCGCCCCCTCTCTCTGATACCTCCGGGGACTCTCTCTTCGAAACAGAGGAAAAAACCCCGAGGTAATCCGCTTTCTTACAAATATTGTGACATTTAAACGGCAGCAGTTGATCCCATTTTTATGAGCTTCCTCGCTCGATACTCCAGGTGCCGTCATTGTGGGAACTGGATCGGGTCCAAGACTGTGGGAAAAAGAAGAAGAAGAGAGAAGACTTGATTATTTAGTATGTAACAGGTGGTGCAAGCTTGGCAGTGTTGCGTTGAGGGATTGTTAATATAGCGCAGATTTTTACTCACCCCCCCCATGCTGAACAACACTCTGAAGCACTTTTTTGACGTCTCAAATGCAGCTGGAGATCTTTGAGGTTTCTTGTTATCTACCCATGTTCAAATAATGCAGGTCAATTGGGAGACAAAAACAAAAACGTCAAAAACGACAACGACAAAAACGTCCATAAAGTCCACAAAAACATGTCAATATTCCTTCATACTGCTCGTCCAATGTAGCCCAAGTGTCCAGAGTGTCCAAATACAAAGTTGGCTTTGTACACAATATTGCTTTGGTTTGGCTAGTTGTCATTTTTTGTAAACCTAGACACTAAAATGACAAAGATACTAACTGAGCATGTGGAGGTGGTGCATACAAATCTCAGAGCATGGGGCCCTGCTTCAATTTGTGATGCATTTCTGGGAAAAACAGTTTGATGAACAGTCGTCAAATTTCCACCGGTCGTTGGTAAACTGGGCCGCGACCGTTCCGGGATGGGAGTCATGGATCTTATTTGCATATTTGAATTGTTTCTACGTTTTACGTCAGATGCCCTTTCTGACACAACCATCTGTATTTATCTTGGGACCAGCACAAAAAGACACTGGCTTGTGCCCCCTTGCAGCTACTTTATTTATTCATTCATTCATTCATTCATTCATTCATTCATTCATTCATTCATTCATTCATTCATTCATTCATTCATATATTTATTTATTATTTCATTTCATTTCATTTAAAAATTTTTATTTAAATTTTTTTTTCATATATTTCATCAATGAATGTCGAGACTTTGCTCTGGTCAAGAACTGGGTGCATGCAATCACAAGCTTGGCTGTGTTGATTGCGTTGCCATGGGAAGTGTTCGAATCGATTGCGGATCGGCAGATTGGGTTGTTTTCAAGTTATTAGCTCCCTGTTGGGTAGTTCATCCCATAATGTTGCCCTGCACCCGAATCTTGATGCATTCAATATCATTCAAATCAGTGATGAAATCCTGATTTGCATCTTTGCCGAGGACATCGTGCGTCATTTGATTTGCACAACCAATCAGGCTGCATAACGATGTGAATTTTAAAGTCAGTTTTGCTTGAGAGTGCAAAGTATTGCAACCCCTTTTTCAAAGGTGATTTTAAATCGCAGCACAGTCGTGTCTGGAGGACTCGTAAATAATTGTCGTGTATGAGAGAAGATTGAAAATTCAAGACAATTTGATCCATGAATGCTGACAATTTCTCTTGGATCACTCATGCGAACCATTCTGGAGCTGCATCTTATTTGTGTGATTGCTTCTTTAATGAGTCCTAATGTGTTCATGAGATTGGGAACGTCGGACACGATTGGCATCAATACGCCGCAGCTCAGAACAACGATCTCTTGACCTTTTGTCCTTCCATCAGAACCTTCCCCTTGCTGTGAGCGTTCAGGCTCAATATGAGGACATTCCTCCCATGGGACATCCTAAACACCTTTTAAAGAGAATAAAGGTGCATTTAGGGAATAAAGTCTCTGATGGACGATCCAAATGGTCAGTATGACCTTGAACCTTTTGGCACCGGGTTTCAACGAGTTCACTGTTGAGTAGGAACGAACGCATAACCGCAAACATTCCCTAAACAAAAGCCCCCTGTCCTTTGGAATTAATTTCATACTGCGGTAAAGTTCCTCATTTGGAGCCCGTTATGGCCTCCGATTAAAACCCTTGAATGCAACTCCTTGGACAGCAGCGGACGCCGCCGGCTTCTGGCTTCCGTCTGTCTGGGAACGCGCCGACACGCGCCTGCTGGCAGACACCGATCCAACCTGTGATCCCCTGGTTGAGAGTTCAGTGGAACCGCCGCCCGCCGCAGACGACTCATTACCAGGATAAACCCCCCCCTGACAGGGAGCGCCAGATGCGCTTCGACAGCGCGGCGGGAGGGGTTAAAGTCTGCGAGGCGTTTCGGGGAGGAACAACCCAGGAAAGTGTTGGCCGCGCTCCCAGCAGGTAGCGCGTTGCTTCCTGTCAGAGCTCGTTAGTTTGATTTCGGGCAGATTTGACTGGCGAGTCCCTCGGTGGTACCTCGCCGACCGAGGACGGCGGAGCCGGGAACAGCCTGCGAGGCAGACGAGCTGCTCAGTCGACCGCGCGGTCGGCCGGCTCAGTCAGGCAGAAAACTCAGTCAGGGAATAAAAAAAAAGAAGGGAAAAAAAAGTAAAAATCAAATAAACCTCTCTGATTTTGACCGGAGGGACGGGGGCCGCAGGCCCCGGACGCGCCCGGGATGAGTGATTCATTCATGAGTTTTGGAGGCGGCACGCGGCGACAGGCTCACCTCGTACCTGTAGGTTCCGTCGGCAGCCGCGACGACGGAGCCGCGGTTCATCCCGAATGCCAGCATCAGTCCGTCACTCGGGTGTCAGTGATTCATGCTGCACACCAATTAAAAGAGGGAAATGAGGCGGGCTCTCTCCACGGGTGCACACAGAGGTTAGGAGAGGAATGATTGCCGAAAAGTGACGATAAACGTCGGTGCAGGTCGGGTTCATGAATCTTGTTTAACCCTCCTGTTATCCTTCGGGTCAAATTGACCCGGGTCAGATTTTCAAGGTGTAGAAATTACAATTAAAAGTACTTTTTCAGTATGAAATTTCTTCTGCTTGCCTTAGTTAGTGGAGTCAGACCCCTTCAGGGTCACTTTCTGTCTGCTGTCTTTCCATGCTTTCACCCATCGTGAGCCCAACAATGTATCGGCTTCAGCCCCTTCAGCAACCATCCGATTGTAAAAGACAGTGAATGAATAAACATGCTCAAAAAGCTGAAGATGAACATTCCAAACTTCTGTACCTTTTTTGGGGGGTTTTACCACGAAGCGTTCGTACAGCTGGCATGGGACAAAAAGTAGGGCGCACCTTTTTTTTTATTTTTACATTCACGTTTTGTTATTGAAGATGCATAAAAAACTAAGTGGTAACTTCATGTATTGGTTGACGATTGGAGGTACTTTTCACCATTGATTCAAGATAATCTTTGAAAGTTTGTGTCATAAATCTCCAAGAGTGTTTTCCACTGGGAATAAAACTCTTAAAGCATGTTCCCCAGCCAGAAAGGTTTTAGTGTTGAAGGAAATGAGCTGAGAACATAGGACTGAAAAGGTCCATGGTCAAAAGATTCCAAGTCCCTCAGTCACTGGGACCCAATGTTTAGCTGGCAATTCAAATTGTGAAAGTGTAAACCCTGCTCTAACTCTTCCTCTCAGGTCACCCTAAAACCATGTCCGTCCATGTGCTGGTGGAGGGGGCGGGGCCAGACTCCCGGCTGCCTGCCCGGCTGACCAGGATTCCCATCGCCAGTATCAACATCGGCACCCAGTCCACCGACAAAGTCGTCAGGGTTTGTTTACCGCTCAGTGCAGCATCACACACTCCTGACATTCACCCCCATTATAACCACGGAACTGAAGCAACTCAGTAACAAATAGTTTCCCTGGAAACTCAGCAGGAAGGTTGGTTTTTGGCATCTTTCGATGAGGATGGACTGCCATAGTCCCCATCGGTGGTTGAGAAAGTGCACCTGGCATGTGAGATGAATAAAAGAGATGGAGATGGGATACAGAGAACATATTCCGATAAACACAACTAATGTCATTGCCCGTTTAAAGTCACACTATGTAACTTTTAGACCTTGAAAATGTGCTTCTCTGACTCATTTTAATGGCACACCCACATCCATTTAGAACATTTTTCCAGCCGTCACTACCCACCGGCGTCCCGGGGCTCAGCCACTGCACTCTGTAACTTTGAGTCTCCGGGATGCGACCTTACGTTGCGTCTGCATTTCGCTTTATGGCACTTATGTCACATACAAACAACCGCATATAAACACACCTGGCTGCGTCTTGAACCGAACTCTGTACACAATGGCTAAACCAAAGAAAACAGTGTCGGAGCAAGCAAAATAAAGAAAGCGATAGTGCGAGAGACAAGACGAGAGTCAGCACTGGTTTGGCGTTCACTCGCTGGAGAGACCTGAGAGAGAGAACAGGGTGCAAGGCGGATGCAGAATTAGCCTTGTTGCTGTTGGATCGGTGAATAAAATACTATTCGCCACATTGTTTTTGTGTGATAGTGTTTGCTCTCTTGTAATGAAACTGTGTCAACAGTGTTGTGGTCGAAAGAGCTCTTGACGTGGTTTGACCAACATGTCCGTGTTATTGTGGCGTAGCTTGCATGCGTAGCTTAGCTGATACTAATCTTGTTTTTATGTCTGGTGAATATACTGCACCTGGACATTGTAGCTTTTTATGTGCACATCAGGTGTATGAGCATCATTGAAGTTTGGGCAATGACGTCAACTCGCAAAGTGCAGCTGACAAGCGCACAGATGAATGTTTGGTCTTACGACAGTATTATACCATCCTAGGATGTTAGGGGGCGGTAGAGAGCAAACATCTGCAAAGTTCCGTAGTGGGTCTTTAAAGGATGTGGGATCGCACGTATCCCATAAATTGCCATTAAACAAAAAATATCACAATATCAGTTTTGGTGCATCTCCCAAATCCTTGCAGCTTATATTGATCTGACTTTGGAAGTTAGTTTGCTGTTGAATACCTTGAGAGGCTAATTGCTGTAGGGTCGTCTTGAGAAATAACAATATATACTGGCGTATATACACACTACAGCTGTAACACAATAGGTACATAAACAGAGGTTGGTGTACTGAGGACGCAATTGTGAAAAGTATTCCAGGGTTAAAGATTTAGCTGTTTTCGTGTTTTCCTGCTTGATGTTTTTCACCTATTTCATTCATCTGTCACCTGCCTCCATCTGTTCATATTCAGTTGTTATTTGTTTCCTCTGCTTTTTTTTTCTTTTTGTCTTTATCTGAGAACACAGACAGAAAATATTTCTGAAAGCCCGAACGGTAAAATAATCACCTTCAGTCTTGCAGCTCATTTCCCAACAGGCGCCTATCGACGCCGCACGGCACTCCGCCTGGCCTTTGATCAGTTGACAGGCCCTCAGTGAACATCTGAAGAACTTCACTCTGAGCTAAATGCTTTCAGTTTGTCGTCAAGTCAACTTTTTTTTCCCTTAGTTTTTTTTCCCTATTTTTTTTTTCTTCTCCAGGGAAAAGTGGTTCGGAAAGGGCCGCTGGTGTCGCCATCTGGTGGTACCAACTACCTCCTGAAGGCTGTTGTTCAAGGTAACGCTCAATGCTCTGGATCAGATGGAGCTTAATGTGATCATAGCAAATAAGCTCATTAGTAGGGCTGGGTGACATTTTGATGTTTAGAATATATTGATAGTCCATATAGAATGAGGCAAGGCCATTGATGTCAATATGTATTGCTGTATGTTAAAATCATAGTCACGAGTGGCTACTATTCATTCTCTCTTGATCTCTTTTGTCATTGTTTCCTGGTTCAGTGAAGCTTTATGCGCCTTCTGGACCGCTGCCCCGCCCCTTCTGGGGGAGGCTTCACCCTCAGATAAACGCAGAGAAAAAAGAGAGAGGGGCTCTTCCTTTTGGAGCATTAAATGCGTCAGGTGTGCAGCAGAAAGTAGAAAGACACAGCATATGCATAAAACTGTGCTGCAACCAGACCATGAAGACTGTGAAGTTTCCAACCCTGAAATGAGCCACTAAAAGGGAATTTGACAACGTTATCATGTTGTAGCGTCATTCTTTGCTAAGAATATGGGCTGATTGAAACTCCGTAGCAGGCGGGTTTTCATTGACCCCTGTTTGGGGCACTTTTGCTGAAAACCAGCCGGGCCAGAAATAAACAAAGCATGGGAGAAAGAAGTCGGTCCAACCACAATAATCAGAGATAGTTAAAGACTGTGTTGCTATGGTTACAAAGGTGCCTGGTGTTACTTAGCTAATTGCTGTGTCTGCAGAAAGTGCAGATCTTCCTTGTGTGTGTGGGTTCCCACTTTCAGAGGTAATGTCACATGTTTGTCCACATCAACAACGTGTTTCACTGTCTTTTTTTCCCCCTGGCTTTCGCTCAAAGCTGTGCGTCTGCTCACACTCTTAAATTGTGACACGCACACACACACATAGAGGATAATGGGCTTCTCCAACTGTATATAGCATCCTTCGTGCTCACACAATAGCACAGTGAATTAGTGTTATCAAGAATAAAAAACGGAGCTGATGGTGTGGAGCGTTTGCCTCGGTTTGTGTGGGCCCGCTCTAAGCTGTTTAGCCAGTCTGGATTGTGGAAGCAGATGGAGGCTGGTGTGTGTCATTGTTGTCTCGTCTGTGGCCTCCTTATCGCGGAGCAGCCTGATTAAAGGGCCACAGAGAGGCCCCGGCTCCCATTGTGGTGCCGACATCCTCCTTTTTAAAATCATTTCAGCTCTCTGACGCCCCGAATGGGTCTGAAACTGCAGGATGAACAGTTCCTGTATTGATGCGTTGTACACAGGCCTGCTCGCCAGTTATAGTCCATTGCTGGTGCTGTGTTTGACCGTTTTCCCTTCACCTTTTTGCTGGTGCCACTATCACTTCTTTTGTTCCGTGAGAAACTGAATTTCAACATAAAATGACAGCATGGAAACTGGTGTGGGATATGAGAACTTTCATCTGTCAATCAGCTCATGCAGCAGAAACCTTTAACATTGAAAGAAATGGCTTCATATTTAACATCAAACAACCAACTTTCATCTGCTGATACATTTCTTTTTAAAAGGTTTTTTTTAATGAAACCTTTTAAAGTCATGTTGGTTCGTTCAAAAGCCTTCACCCATGGAACCCCTGTCGTAGGTGTAGATGACAGCAGTGGGAGTTAGGCTTCATGCGTGAAACCGCACATGGTTGAATCAGACCACCCGTACCTGCCAATGTTTCATGTGACCTGTTCTAGTTTAATAAAGCACCACGCATGCTTGTTCTTTTTCCCCACCCAGAAGAAGACTCATCCCAGAAGCCATCCATCAATGTCGTCCTGTTGGGAGCACTGGCCAAGGATTTCAGTCAGGCTGTCAATCAAGGGGTAGGTTCACCCAGTCACCACTGGAGACGTAGTGATAAACAGCTGACGCTAATTATTCCTCACCATTAAAAAAAACATAGTCACATTTGCTTCTGATGGATTAATCATAAATCGCATGCAGCAGTGAGGAGGAGTGATAGTGATTGGCGACATAGATTGTGATGACGGTGATCCCGTGTTGACTGTCGCAAATCTAATTTCCAGCCTGGGTTTAGTTTCTGATGCCTTTTTTTCCTCTCCTGGCTGTCGTCCATTATCACACCCCGCCCCGTCGTTCCTACCTGGCAGAATTCACCTGCTTCTCTACTTTATATTTAGCAGTGTGTTAATACACGCAGAGGTCTGCACATGAGTCACTACTGCTCTATGGCTATATTGTTGAAGCAGGACTTCATCTGTTATGCTGTTGTTAAAGCACTGGCTGGAAAACATCATAGTTTGACAATTAAAGTCTATTTACTGCTCAGAATTCACCGTATAAAAGTGTGTTTGTTGCTATGACAATGATGTAGTTAAGCGGAGAGTCAGTTTTGTTGCTGGAGCTGATTCCAGCTGACACTGAGCGAGACGAGGGAACATCGGACAAGGTTGCACACAGACACACAAACACACTTATTCATGCTTGCGGACAATTTAGACTCACCAATGGACCTTCCGTACTTGTTTTCAGAGGAACCCAAAGTACACCCAGATATCCGCTGGGAGAACGTGTACACTTGGCCCGGGTTTGAACCCAGTAGCTTTGCGCTGCGAGGCAGGCGCACTAAGCACCGCGACACCGCGCGGCCACACTTGGACTGGTGGGATTTTTTAAAAATACTTTTCAGAAATTAGAAAATTGAGCTGAAGCTGCTGTGTAAAAAGTGCTTATGACATTCAACATCAGGTGGCTATGTGACCCTGAGCCGCTTTTAGCGATAATTCAGGGCGTAACTTTAGGTGATGTCAGTGCCCTCAGCTTTTCAACAGAACACAGCTTAAACTCCATCGAAAGATGTTTGTTTCATCTGAATCACATCATTAGCTGCTGTCTGTCTGATGTTCAGTCTTTTTTTTCTGACATGCTTCTAACTCTGTAAACTTTGACCAGTCAACATGAACAGTTTATTTATTTCTGCTCACTGAAGTGAGCCTTCAAGCTTCAATCAGTAAAACCGGTTGAGGAAGTTTTTCTTTTTTTGCTTTCGCTAGTTTCTGTCTTCTTGTTGACAGGTTCTGTAAGCTTTATTACCCCATACACACTATTTTCATTCACTCCACAAATGCTCAGTGAGTCTTTCCTTGATGAACTGGAGGAGCAAACAGGATGAACAGGGTTGAGAGCGATCGCCGCTTATGGAACGCTTCCCATCTGTCCACCCGGCTGCTCGCGGAAGCTACGGCACCTCTTGCCTTTCTGCGTGCGACCACAGTAGCTGAGTGCTAACATTTCCAAGTAAAATACTGCGTCCGTGCTCTCCGCCTGGCTTCCCTAAGTGGAAAAGCCAGTCCTGGAACAGTCCTTGTTTGTTCACAGGAGCGGGTTTCGGATCCGACGACAGATAAAGGCAGCAGATTGCTCAGTACCTTCTATTTCCTCAAAGGACGCTAACTGAATTTATCTCTATTAGAACGTGGCTCTGGAGGACACGACTCTGTTTGTTGCTGACAAAATTTATGCCGCAATTAAACACGGAGGACCGAAATTGGACACAAGAACCGACAAGACTGGTAATTATGCCAGTAAATACAACTGTCAACTGTAAACCCTTTGCTTTCATCTGGGGTATTTATGTTCATTCATTTATCTAGTTTATAAGTGCAATTAGAAATGGTGTAGATACCCTACACACGGGAGAATGTGGTAACTTCCTGTGGTACTTTAATCCTCAGAGGGGGTTCCATAAAGAACACGTTAAAAGTGTTTTTCATGTCAATATTCCCGTAATGTTTCTCAGCTCCTTGTATCGAATCCAGACTTTGTGGAGAAAGTGCTTTCAGGGAAAGGTGAAATTTGTGTGGATCATCAAACCTGTGATTGGGGTGAGTTAATGAGCTGAGAGCGGTCCTCACGGTTCTGTTGAAGAGAGTCACATCAGTTAATGGTGTGAAGGAAAGTGGTTCAAGTTTGGAGCGACTGAAGGAATCGCATGTCGAGCTGCAGCAAACCTCCGATGGCTTGAAATAACTAAGCCTCCTCTGCTTTGTTAAAAAAAAACAAAAAAAACCCCACACCAGTCTGTTACTGGAACATTCTCACATGTAAAAGCTGTTTAGTTTCCAGGAATTTGGGTTGGAGAGGATAGTCAAAGAGAAAACACGAGTAAGACCCGTCCATCTGTCCAATCTTCTATTCCCACTTTATTTCCCTTTGTTTTTAAATATAAACTCATTCCAACTCATGACAAAATACCAAAAACTATCTTCATCAATCAATGCTTTTGCTAGAAAGTAGCTCGGTCTGACTGAACTCTCATCTTCATGGACCTCTTGGATGTTTCTCTGATAAGTCTGCTGCTTTCTTAAAGTCAGACTGAACGTTTTAATCCAATTCTGTATGTTTGACACCCACCGCCGTGGATTACCACCGAAAGACGTTCGTGTCTTGAACAATTTAGAAAACCTTATGTCATGTCAAAGACATTCATGTCATGTCAAAGACATTCATGTCTTTGGTTTGTTGGAGAAAATCATGCACTTGGTCTAATTTATAGTCCTTCACAGAAAGGCAGTGAGCCAGATTAAACTGGAATTCAAATGACCTGTGTCATGACAAACGACCAGATTGTCAGATCGAGTTATATTCGCTTTATTTGCTAGTAGCTGTAAAAGCTTTTTTTTAATCACTGGACTTGACTGTAGAGTGAGAAGAGAGGGCATAAAGTTGTTTATTAAAAGTGGAAGTGGCTCAATTACTGGTGACGAACCGAGATCGGACTGAAACGACTTTCAACAGCAATTGAAAGATTGAAGCCTGATTAAATGAGATCAAATTTCACAGTGAGTCGTTGCATACATGTGAGGTTTCGTTGACTTGTCTGATAGTAAATCTTCTCAATCATCTCCCCCCTGCTGAAGAAAATCCCTCTCTCCCAACAGTTCTGAAGCGTGCTCTTTCCTTGCCGTGGCGACCTCAGGTGTACACAAATGCTTCAGGAGTGAGGTTGTGAGAGTTTCACCTCAAAGTTTGCTCCAACAGAGTTCACGATGATGTTGGCGTTGATGTTCAGATGAACCCTGACTCAGTGTCACCTTCCCGCAATCCGTTGGCTACCTGGGTGGAGACGGCACGCGTGTTGGAGGGCTTATCCCCTCCCTCTGCGGCATCTCGCCGGCAGAGCCTGTTTTTTTTTTTTTTTAAAGTGGCGGCGACGTCTTGATGGAGCCCAAAGCTGGGTGGGAAGCAGGAAGTGGCGGCGGCTTGTTGTCGCTTAAGATCACAGAGGTCTTGTCAAGCGGTGTGTCGTCGTAACGTGATTATTGAGGCTATCTGCCGTCCCCTTTGTCAGCCCCTGAGCTGATGCTTTGAAAGCCGTCTCCCGGGGGTGGGGGGTGGGGGGAGGGCAGCCGACAAGCCAAACAAAAGACAATCTCCACTTTTCACACCAGCTTATCGTCCACGCCTTGTTGTGACGTCTTGCTCGGCGTCTCCCGGGACGCAACATCTGCTGCTTCAATCTGTCCCCCCCCCCTCTGGGAAGAAGGATGTATATTTATATCTGTGTGTGCGCTCTCTCTCTCACTTCATAATCTCTGATTTCCCTCTGCCTCTGCTTGTTTATCTGCTCTCTTCCTGCAGGATGCGGTGGCGGCCTCCGGCTTCACTGTGGGTAAATCTCCCACAGTTCATAAGGACAAGCTGCACGTCTGTAACCTGCTGCTGTCTGGAGACGACGCCTCCATTTATGTGAGGATTTCTGTGTTACGCGGAGGCCTTTCAGGCCACTTTGCTGACAGCAGCATTTAACCAACATGTTGTTTTCAGCTTCACCGTGATGCACTCACTCACTCACTCACTCACTCACTCACTCACTCACTCACTCACTCACTCACTCACTCACTCACTCACTCACTCACATACATTGAGGCCAAATGGCTGTGGACACACCCACACTCAGGAACATGCTAAAACAGGAGTCTTCAAAATAAAAGTTACTGACAGTTTCCATTGTCGGGTCTACGTTTTGCTTTGTGTCGGAGGAGAGAATACGTTGCCGTGTTCTGATCGAACTTCGATGAATTACAACAACACAACAGTTGTCTGTCGACATTTTACGCATGATGGTGCAAATGCTGTTGTGTGTCCCACTTTCCTCGTTTTTTGTCACCGCGATGACGTAAAAAACACTCCCGACAGCTTGTATTGATGCAGCCACCGAAATGCTTCACAAACACTTTCATTAACTATTTATTCTCGTTATCATTGTGCGAGATGAATGGGACCCCGTCACCATCTGGTTGCGGCTGTTTTGTGCTGCTCCTCTCCACCAACAATAGAGTTTCCCCACAGAAACCTCCTTTCAATTTGTTTTGGACGCTGTCGTCAGCGACACAGCTGTTACCCGAGCGGGCGGACCGTCGACGCCACGGGCCGAGGGGTGGGGATTTATTAATCACACCGCTCTCCTTTATGGTCCACTTTCACACAAACGAGCAGGTGTGTTCTGAGTCATCGTGTGACTGCGACTCTCAGCTTCGGATATTAAATACAAATGATGGCTCGTGTCGACAAAAAGAAAATAGATCTTTTTTAAAACTGCAAAACAGACCGCGGTCTGTCTCACCTTCTCGCTGTCTCACTACAATGTTAGAGGCACGACCAAAGTTTTAACTACCATTATTGATCTTTTGTTTAGGATCACCCATTACGCCACAGTGCATTTGAGGCGATCTCGAGAACTTTCCTGAACTTTGAAGAAGTCAGTGAGAAAAGCATTGTAAAGATTCAAAAAGAAAGACATCTGGCCCAACATAAAGAGTCGAGAAATCAATGAAAGTAGAAATCATTTTGTTGTGGTTCTTGTCGAGGGAGTCAAGGTAATGGCTACTCGCTGAACTCGAACACGTCTCTGTTTACCGTGACTCCTGCAAAACTTTTGCAAACTTGGACGTTTCACGGGAGGAAGAGAACAAGCTGCGGGCAGGTGTAACGAAAAAGATGTTCAGCTCAAGTGTGCCCAAGCTTGTCATTAACACCAAGGGTTCTGCTTACCTGCACACATTGAAGCGGGCTGCAGGAACCGTTGAACCGTTGGTCGGACGGTTCAGCCTCTATTCAGGAGGGCTCCCAGTTAAATCGTCCATCACGTCCTGAACATTTCCCAGGCTGCCCCGAGGGCAAGATACCGAAGCCCAACTTTACTCCCCAATAGTGTAGAAGCACTTTGCATAGACGCTGATGCAACTGGTGTTCAAAAGTGGGCAGGATTGTGGGATTGTATCTGATTATGTAAATTGCACTCAGGCTGTCCCTCTTTTTTTTTTTTTTTAGTTTTTTTACTGGTTCAATTGTAATCCTAAAGTGAGGCTGTGAGTTTAGGTGCCAGATTGTGACTTTCTGCAGAAAGCTTCACTGTTTCTATGTTTATTGCAGTCGTCCATGGTTTGCACCAACACCCCACTGCGTGTCTGTTAGGTTGTATCGCCACTGCACAAACCCTCACAGTGAGCGCCTCCTCTCTGCCTCTCTGTCCCCCCCCAGGTGTTCCGCCCGCTGTCCCCTCCGGACCCCAGGTCCACGGTGCCCAGGAAGAGGAGCCCCGCGCCCCCTCCCGAGGTCAGAGTCCGAGGCCTGGCTGGGTGCTGGAGTGCGTCACATCGGTCTTGCCAGGACGCCTTCTGTCACCTTCGCTGGTCGTCCTGGAGTCAACCCAGCGACAGCGAGGTCTCAGAAGAGTTTTGCCTCCAAGCCTGATTTCGAATATAGTAAATTGTTTGGATCGTGCTTTAAAAAACGGCTTTTCCTACTTACTCTTGCAAACAAATGATTAAAAAATCTTTTTTTTTTTCAGGTAGCATCAGAGATAAGTTGGAACTTCAGTACTCAAACTATTGTTTGAGTTACAAGGACACGCATTCTGCAAAAATCTCTTGAAACTGAATTTTGCATAATTTTTGATGGTAATCCAAGGTCACAAAACAACAGAGAAAGTGTCCCTTTTATTCTTCATTTCTTCACGCTTGGATAAACATTACCTTAACCCGGTTTAGACTATTGTGTCACTTCCATATTTAAAAACAAGTCAAGTTTCAACCGATAACATCTTGAAACTGCAAGTCCTAATGAACGACCTTAGACTCCTTTGCTAAGGGACACTTGTGGGCAATTCAGTTGCAATTTAAACTGCTTGCCTGTGATATGAGAGACGCATGTCGTGCTCTCGTCTTCGAAGCCAATCCTCCTCCTTTTGTCACCATTTGTCGCATTGCAGCGTGAAGCTAGCTTACATCTACAGTCCACTGGCAGATCATAGATAAAACACAGTATAATTGTAAGTTAACACAGAGCAAACTGCAAAATAATGACATCTTAACAAGTGCAACTTACCTATTTGAAGTCAAAATACTACTTAGAGATGGAAAGGTCACCGCGATCTGTTAGCTGGCTAGAGTGGATTCATTCAATGAGGAGCTGATGCTGTGCAGCTACACCTGCCTTCACACTGATCCTGTTTTGAGTCCCCATGATGAGCACTTAAAGCTATTTTAATGCTCACTTGTGTTCCAAACTATTTATATCAGTAGCAGAGCGCAGTTATATCACATGAGGGGATGTCATGTCCATATCACCAGGTGTCGTTCAAGACCAGTGTGCTCGTGTGCGTGCGAGACCTGTTTCCTATCAAAGCCTGTGCGCCGCTTTACTGGACACTGCGTCAGATGCTGTGTCGGGGGTCCCAGGTGTGGCTCGTTTAGCTCTGCTGACGTGGCAGAAAGGCAGCGGAGCGAGGATCCAGGACCAGATGAGACCCTGGGTGGACCTGGGAGCTTTGAGCATGGGGGTGGGGGGAGTGACCATGAGCTGAATGATTCCACCTCGTTGGTGGGAGAGCTCGTTCCATCGGCCCTGACGGGCAATGGCGGCAGTCGGACGGGAGTTCTAGCTGCTTTAAGAGACTTTTGGCTCGGTCATGTCGTCCTCATTTGCGGTTCGCGCTCAACACGCTGCCTGACAAGTGGATTCAGCTGCCTGATTTGAACCATATTTAAAGCAGTTGTATAAGTAGGAGTGTGGAGCTATGTTAGGTTTACCAAGCATGACTCCCAGACCTTTAGATGTACCTTAGCTACTTGGGCTGTAGCTATAGATTACTTTAGTAATCGAGTAGTCTATCGATTATTCCGGCGATTAACTGAGTAATTGGAATTTTGATAAACTTCTTTTCATTATACAACTTAATTTCCCAGTTATAAATGACAAGGAAAATTTAATTCCACTTGAAATAAATATTTTTTGAATAACATGAATGAAGTGCAAATCAATTGCAGCTTTATTTCTGTGGAATTTTCCACTAACACTGAGCTGACACACTTTTAAACTCATGCGGCCACTCCCAATTAGTTACTTGTTAATAAGCTAATATTCAGCTATGTCGACCTTTCTTACCTGCCGTAATCTACACCAGCTGTCACTAATCTCATTGAAATCCTGGTGTTGATGTGACATTAACATTAGCCGTTGCTGCTGGTGCGCTCGGCAGCTAAATGCTACAGCAGAAGCTTTGGTCTCAGGTGCTGCAGTCTGGAAGAAGTGCTGCTGGGGAAGGTACCTCCGCTCAGCACTGCTGCAGTTACTGTGTTTAACAGTACTGATAATGCGCAAACACTTGAACTGTGCGTATATCATGCACAGCGATGATTCAAACGAATCCTCGAAGGCAGACAAGTACAGCCCCCAATATAAGTGTTGCAATCACTACCATTGCCACACTCTCCAGAATTCACATTTGGAAGTGAGGGGGTGAAGACACCTTCTTTTAATTGGAGAAAGATCCACATGAAGACAGAAAATCAATGTTGAGAAAAAAATTACGGCGCGGTTTTAAAATTGCGAACAACGTCTCACAAGTCAGAATAGCAGGCGAGGAAGCGATCAGAGGGTTTTTTTTTTCCGAGGCCTGTGATCCAAGTTTAAAAGGCTTCATTTAAAAAGCTGATTGGGATACTTTCAGTCAGATCCGCGCGTAAAGCAAACGCCGTTAAAAATAAATGCTGGACGGGGCACTTTTTCCTCCAACGTTTTATGAGCATCTGCTCGTTTTTTTTTTTTTTTTGTTCAGATCTCTGTCGTTCTGTGAACACCATGTCCCCCCCCACCCACCCACCCACCCCCCGGGAGGGCGGCGGGACATTTGGACGCCGTCAACAAGTCTGATCAGTCAACTTTCTGGGCTATAAGTCCTCATTGGAATTTCCGGGTTGTTTGCCAAGCTTGCAAAAGATGTTATGTAATGCGAGAAACTTTGGATTCTGTTGCCGTTTCCGTCACTTGCTGGTGTAATGAGGAGGTCGTTCTCCCTGCTTTTAACATCCTGGCATGAGTGTCTATCACTGTGATGAGTGCGATTTGAACCTGAGCACGTTACAGCGGTTAGTCCTGCCTGGCTTACAAATAACCTGGTTGTCATCTTACCTTGAAGATGTTTTCACGACTGGGCGGGGTGATTGAGCAATTGTTGTGGCTGACACGCAGTCAAGAATTTCTTTTTTTTATTTTTAATTAATTTTTTTGTTTCTCTCAAAAAATGAGACTGGAAAAGTAATTTATCGATTCACTGAGAGTTCGTGTCCTCATCGCAAAGCCAGGATCCTAACGAGCACTCCGCTCGCCATTGTTTGGCCAGATTACAGCCTTTGGGAAGGTGTCCTTGATACTTTGTTCCTTATGACCTATCCAAATTGTGTTAAATAGATACCTCTGAGGTTTTTTTTTTTTCAGATACCACTTTGCTCAATAAAGAGCTGGGGTATCCACAGTCCTCAAGTGGGTCCCAGAGTGGCTAAACGCTAAAAACTGAGTACACCACTGCTCAGCCTCATCCTAAGCCTCGTCCACATGAGTTTGTTGGTTGATTGTTATTTTGTGCTTCAGATGCTGTTGAACTCTGTACAGCTTTTGGAGCAAAAAAACCCTTCACTTCTTGTTTTTTTTTTTTTTTTTTTACCGAGGACAACGAGACAGAATGAAAAACAAGATTAGATCCTCCATGTAGAAAAGAAACAGGCTCAGGGTCCAATGCAACCACAAAGCAGAAGTCTATCGCATTCATCGCAGTGACATTGCAAATTTTACAGGATCTACAGTCCTAATTTTACATATGTCTCCACTGTGTTGGACTTCACGCTCACCTGTTGACCCTCACATGAGAAGCCTGAGGGTCTTAAGACGTGGCAGCCAGCAAAACTTTGCATCTCGACGTGTTGTATCGCCTTCCCGCAGGTCTCTGGAGCAGCCAAAGTTCCGAAATACACGTACGCCCGACTGGACAAGCTGAAGGCGCCGTCTGTCGTCAACGTGTACGGCGTGGTCGTGTTCTTCAAGCAGCCTTTCAAGAGCCGCGGCACAGGTCAGTCGTGGGACCGGACGGGAACCTCAGCTTACTTCGTACTAATGCTTCCTGCACGTGATGGAGTTTTCCTCTGATCAGAAGTCAGTGTCGCATTCAACACTCAATCCAGTTCAGTTCAGCCAAATTTGATTTCACATGAGCCTGAACAGTTTTGTCAATCCAAAAAAACCTTTGACCACAGACTATTTAAATTTTCCCATTGATTGTAATGCAATAAAGTACAACTACATTCTGAAAACGCCCACATTTCATACATTTTTAGACTTCCTCACATGCAATAAGGCAGCAAATACTGCTGTCACCTGCTGTCCAGTCCTGTGTATTGGCTCCCTACTCTGACTAAACCAGTGCTACCTGTCCACAAAAAGTTTAGAAATGAAAGTAGTTTTAATAAATATTCATATTAAACCCACCTAGCCGAAACCCTCCAGTGGTCCAGACTGGACTCCATGTGCTGTGTGATTGACACCACTCTCTGACAAAGACAAATCTGCCACCTCAAGATATACAGAAGTTACTTATGCGCACATCTTTGTGAATCGCTCATTGATCTGGCTTGATTGTTTTTGCACTTTGCTAGGTCAAGGGGGTAGAAACTAAAGGCTGTCTGACACTTTTAGGCCCGTGGTGCCAAGGATCATAGACCATGCGCAATCGGACCAAAGCAGGATAGAAGCTAGTTTTGAATCTGACATTGTGAAACGTCGAAAAGTTCCACAGTATGTCTTATCGCCGGGAAGTATGAAAGTACATGCACGAATACTCTTCTGCCTTGTGCCTCTCGCCGTGTCCCCGCTCCGTCCTTCACATCAGAACTCAAGTATTAACGCGGCTGCTCGCCGGCACTCCAGACGGACAACATTAACGCGCTCAGCTGTCAGTGTTTTTAGCGTTTTCATTCGAGAAATGGGCTCCAATCCGTCAGAGCCGCCGCGAGTCATTGACAAACGAGGCCAGAAAAAAAAAACCTGAAGACGGCTCAGCCGGCGTTGCAGAAATGAGCTGACAGAGATAGGAAGACGGGAGGAAATCCTTCACCGAGTCATAAAAGCTTGATCGGCGAGAGTGCGCGGGCTGCTGCGGCGGTGGCGTTGTTTGGGTGGAAATGCCTCTGATTACTCCCTCTTGGAAGGGATGCTGAAAGTAGGAGAGAGACGAGCCGGCTCGCTAAACATATCTCCAGTGTGTGTGTGTTGACAGGCTAATAATGGAAGCACGGACCTCAAAGAAACTGCTCATCCGGCTGTTAAAAGCTTTGCCCCCCCCCCCTCCTCCGATAATCGCACAGGGAGCTGCTCAAATCTAATCCACAGGACCTTTTAGGAACCGCCATTTACTTCATTTCTTCCTGTTAACACATCAAAGATGATATTATTAGGAAGTGACTCGCGTTGAACCCCCCCCCCCGGATCACGGCGTCGGCGTTGTCGAGGAAGAGCGATGGAGGCGGGCGATAAGGTAATAACCGGCGAAGCGTGGAGCTGATGTCGACCCGCAGCCGGGCAGCGCAGGGATGATAAACAGTGCGCGAGCGTGCGTGCGCGCTTGTGTGTTTGTGTGTGTGTTTGCGCGTGTGCATGTTTGGGAGGGATAATAAAGAAAAAGCAGCGTCTGAGCAGGAAACTGTCCAGACTTTGTCATAATCTTTGTGGACCTTCAGGCGTCTCTTAAAGTAAACAGAGATATTAGAAAAATCCATCTGATCAGGCAGAGAAAGAAGGGCGCACGCAGCAATACACAGTCTCAAAGCCTTCTGTCAGCTGCATGCAGACAGTCGTTTATAGCTGCAGGAGAGAGTCGATCCAGTGATTAGGAGCATTGTTTGTTTTGGGACCTGAACCACTGGATTACTACCTGAAAGTTCAACACCGCTTTCCTGAATCACAAGACATCAGTTGCTGCTTCAAGAGTGCAAACCTGAAGCCACCAAAGTTGCCGGTTTCTGTCGATCCGTCGGTCCGTCGACTCATCCAGCAGTCTCAGCAGAGATATGCGAGGGCCACAGATGCTCCAGCTAGCTCGGCTGCATCTCCCCTTTTTAGATGTGGAGGAGCAGCGGCTCTATTCTTTTCAGTCATGACGCAAAGTTCTCGAGTGGAAGGGAGAAGGACCATCGATTGATGAGAAAACTGAGACTTTTGTTTCCAGAAACACACTGACTGAAGTTCAGTTGATAAAACTGACCTGAAAAATCAGAGGCTCGGGCTCATTTTCACCAATTCGATGATACCTTAAAATTGGGATCTGGTCCAGAATAAATTGTCATACGACACAGTGAGGCTCCACTGTGTAAATATTTGAGTCACATGAAATGCATATTGTTTATATACAACCTGGCTTATTAAGGGTACCTATGTTTATTGGTGTTTCAACAAGAAACCCACTTTATCCCCCTCTCCAAGTATGAAAACTTGGTGTTTGCCAGTCAGCCCTGTGCTTCTCTGCCAGATTCGACATCTGAATGGTTCCCTGTCCACAGACTGGTGCTCCAGCCTGAAGATCACAGACGAGTCCAACATGAAGATTGGCTGCACCATCTTCTGCGACAAACTAGAGAGCCATCCCAAGATCTTCCAAAACGGAGACATCATCCGCATGCACAGAGTCAAGGTCTCTCTTTTGAAACTTGATTGCTACGTTGTTATTTTTTCTTTTGCATTTTGACATTAAAATGAAGAGAAGTGAGACTTTGGGTTCAACCAATCCTCTGCTCCTTTGTCCCAGACCCAAAACTTCAACAACACGATGACGCTGCTGAACACCTTTGGGTTCTCTGCGGTGACGTTCGACGGGGCCGCCGGCCAGCCCGTCGAGCCACGGGCGTCCTCTCTCTCCTTCCACTTCGACCAAGGGGACCAGCGGAGGGTGGAGGAGCTGCGATCCTGGGCCGCCACTCAGGCTCTTCTGCCACCTGAGTCCAACGCGGTCCCCCTGTCCGCAGTTCAGCCCAAGATGTACTTCGACCTGACCTGCCAGCTGCTGGCCAAAGCCCCCATGGACTCCACCTGCACCTTGCTGAGGGTAAGAACCCCGGGAAACAGACACAGTGGAAGTTTTTTCAAACGGTGTGTTGTGTAACCCAGGCAACATGAGGTGACCTAGGGTAATTAGGTGTCCATCCAACCATCCATCGATCTGTTTTTGGTGATCCTGCAGACAGATCATGATTAATGCCATATACTATCGCTCAAACTCACACTCCCAACCTTTTGTGCTCTCTGGAGTCACCAATGAGTTTTGAAAGCACGTTTTCTGATTGTTGGGGGTCAGCTGGATCCCACCAAGTAAAACAAGCACGGGAAGAACATGGAAACTTCACATGGACGAGCCCCGTTGAACACGTAATGCTGGAAGGTAGCAGTTCCACCAATTGCTTTGTAGTGCTGCTCATTGCTTTGATTTTTTTTGCAGTTGATTTGACATAAACAGAGAACGCAGAGGAAAAACGATTAGTGTGGACTTGTCTGAAGTGCTCTTCAATGCTCTCCCCACCCCATATACAAACACCAATGCAAAAACAGGCTCCTACAATCACTGTCACTGCGATGGTCTAAATGCGATTCATCTGTTTTAAGCGGCAGTTTTTGGCTAAACACACTCAAACACAATGACTTCAACAGTCATTCTCACTTGGTTTCCTCATCCATGTTGACTACAGGGTTTAATTTGAGTGGATCCCCCGTCTAATGATAACTAATGGTAGACCTTAAGGTTACTCTGACCTTTATGGTGTGAGGTCTGCTGCTGCTGAACGACGGACCGCAAGATAAAGGCGGGTTGACACTGCAGCACTCGTCTCCATTAGAATCTCTGGGAGGGTGTTTATTGCGGCTGTCTCCTGCTTTCTTCCTGACATCTTGTTTTTATCACCTCCTCTTTTCTTTTTTATGTTAATGCCTCTCGCTTGTTAAGAAGCCAAGTTGCCATTGTGATCCCGAAAATGTTCATCCAGCTTCCACCTCCTTTGATTTCAATACTGTAGCATCATTGTGCCTTTTCTCTTTGCAGTGATGGAGCTGTTTTGTTTTTTCTCGCTGTCTTTTTATTATGTTGTCGTGCATGTAAGTCGCAGCGTGGTTGCCTCGACGTGTGGAGGTGTCGCGCGTGATGCTTTCGGTCGTGAGCCGCTCTGCGATGCCACCTCACTCTGCGGAACAGAGATGAGACTGTAAGAAGCGGCAGCAGCAGCGGCGGCGGCAGCAGGTTTTGCCTGCCAGTGAGGCTGATAGAGGAGATAAACTGGGAGAAGATTTGGCAGCGACTCGCTGGTCTGCTGCCAGTCTGCCCTCGCTGATTTCTGAAGCTGCTCTGAGCTGTTTGTTACACAACACCACACATAACCAGGACGGGATGGTTGGCTGTTTTTTTACAAAATCATAATAAGACTTTTCAGGGATGAGAAATCAGAGAACAAGCTTCACTATATTAGGGTTTGGAGTCGGACCAACTTCACGTCAGTAAGATGAACCGATCGTCTCTCTCTATGCAGTCCTTAAAACTTCAGCAGTGGGATCGTCATAGCGTACTTTTACCAGCCTGATGAAGTGAAACACATTCAGATTGTGTGTTCATAGTTTCTCACCAGTACTTTGGCCTGCAGCTTCCTTGCTGTTTTAGGCTAATTGACTGAGTCAGTAGCTGTCCATCAAGGGTGT
This sequence comes from Malacoctenus tetranemus, assembly GCA_032274765.1. Classification (NCBI taxonomy): domain Eukaryota; kingdom Metazoa; phylum Chordata; class Actinopteri; order Blenniiformes; family Labrisomidae; genus Malacoctenus; species Malacoctenus tetranemus. The sequence continues at coordinate 3,773 of JAUESF010030078.1, read as the reverse complement.
CAAACATCAGGCCCGCAGGCCAAAACTGGCCAGTCAGATGGTCCGGTACGGCTCGCCAGGACAGTTATCGTAGCTAATCGCTGCTGCAAATTGTTCTATTGCAGTTGTGTATTTTTTGTAAGACAAATAGACCGAACACAACAGATCAGGTCCTGAACTGAGCAGCAGATTGTAGCAACGCCCTCAACAAGAGGTCAGTGGAAGCAAGGGAGTTAAAGCGCTTGCATTTTCTTGAGCCAGCTGTTTGACCTTTTGCTCTCCAGTGAAGGTTAACAGGTAGCAAGTTAAGAAAAATAGCTTTCTCACTGCCATCTGCTTTTCTATTTAAATTATGAATTTTTTTTAAAATACGGTGGATATATTTTAAACTTTTTATTTTCTTCACTCTTCACGTTATGTTTACCTGCCTCACACAAAAACTGGATAGAGGGCTGACCTTTTGTCACTTCAGAAAGATGTTGGACGATTGGTATCAAAAGTGTCGCTGTTTTTGCGACTGAGTCGTTAAAGTTGGTGTCTTCCTGTTTTTTGGCTGTTTTCGCCCCATCACAGTACGAAATTAACTTGCACCGTAAATTGTCTCGCAGTTAATGTCAAGACCTCCCTTCGTTTGTCCGAACAAATCCCACTGCTCAGATCATACGACCAGCATCGGGGTTCGTCTTGTTACCCTCATGTGACTGGTCTCCTTTGGTCCAGGTGTGGGACGGGACCAGGTGTCCCCACCCTCTGCTGAAAGTGATGGTGGAGCCGAACGCCGTGGACGGTCCGACATCTTTCCCCAGGGACCAGGAGAGCCTCATCGCCAACATCTTCATCTACGACAACCACGTGGAGTTTGCCAGGCAGCTGAAGGTCAGAGCTCAGAGGCGATAATTAAAAAAAATAAATTGTCTGAAAGAATTTTTTTCCACAGCTGAAACATTGATTGGAATGATTGGACCAGCGTAGAGGTCACAATTATCCCCCCTCACCTTACTGATTAATTCTTAGATTTTATCCATAATTGTCCAAACTCACTTATTTAATCTCGACAAAGTAGACTGGAGCACCCAGACTAATTCCAAAGCCCTGTGTGTCTTTCATGATTTCTGTAAAGAGTCACATCTAATTGCACAAAATGTCGTTTTTCGGGAAAATCACTGTTATTACATTGTGGACGATTGAAGACAAAGTCACAAGCATAGAATTCAAAAGATTCTCCCCTCTGTTGTTCAGGCTACTTTGTCCCGTGATAGCAATGTAACACTGAAAGGTTGAGCAGTTTGGTTACAGCACCTAACGTGCTGTTGGTCCTTTGGGTGCCACCAAAGCAGCACACACCTGACAACAATCAGACCAACCACAACCTCCAATGGGTGTTCACTGGTGTTTGGCGTGAACCCATTGAAAGCAAACATCTTAGATCCAATACTTCTTGGTTTGGAGCAGTCATGAATGATAGTCTACTTTGTGCAAGAACCACCTCTGGTGGGTTTCGGTTTGGCTCATTGTCTATATCTTACCTGCAGGTTTTGCACATTAAGAACTGGTCCAAAGTAGTGGCACCACTGCGACCTTCTCAATTGCCCAACATATTTTATATCTCGACCTGCGATCAACATTGGTGACAATGATGTCCTCACTTCAGACATTCAAGAACTCTCCCTGAACTTCAGATTTCCTTATAACCATATTTTTAAGGAATTTTGAAGGATTACTTCCCAGTTTGAAAGGTAAACACTATCACAACTCGTCCAAAGTAACTTCCAGTGGGTAGAAACTTTCAAAGTCGGTGCCTCTCGTGATCAGATCACGTGATTTCCGTCGATGGTCTTTTTAGTGTCCCTTCACAACAAGGTGAGAACACATGAGGAGAAGTCAAAGCACTGACAGACTCTTTGAAGTCTAAACTTTGTCTTTTCAGATATTTATGTGCCAAGACTGAGAAGCAGAATCTGTTCTGCTCTTTCCACCTTTATTTGTTGTCCGTGAGCTCACTGTGTGACTTCAGTCTGCAGTGGCTCAGCGGCATCATTTTAACAAGGAAAAAACAGAAACCCCCAGATTAGAATTGGTACTTCTCTCCTGCTGCAGTCATTTGCCTTTTTCTTTGGTGTTTTTTTCCATAATTCCAACAAACACCGTAAAAAAAAGTTTTGTTTGAAAACATTATCCTAGTTGCAATCCCACATGATTCCTTTCATTTTTGTTAAGTGAAAAACGTGGTCAGCATTTGTGTTTTAATGCGAAATAACTTTTATTCTAAAGATTATTGTACTTATGTTGTATACAGCTCTGCAAAAACTAAAGGGATTTAAGAAATAGGAAACTATTGGATAAGTTTAGATACAAAGCCTTATTCCAATTTTCAGGCTGAATAATAAATAAATGTGCAGTGTTCCTGCTGTGTTTCATTAAAGCGTGCGACATAGGGATTGATGCCAACGCTAAACCTGTGGCTTTCACACAGATCTATTCTCATTAAATCAAATAGCGTCCTTTTCCATAGAACAAACGAAGCACAACATTTCAGGGAGAGTTTGGCGATTCTTTACAAAGCTGCCTCACAGAGAGCATTTCACGGAACGATCCCACCACCACCATCTTTCATTATCATGTGTGTGGAAACGGTTACAAAAGTCTTTTTTTCAAAGACTTTGGATGTTCAGCAGTCCATAGTTTTATCATCTCTGACAAGCCACCAGTGCCTGCTCGCTCTACGCCACTCAACGCCCCCCCCCCCCACCTTTGTGTATGAAGGGTTGAGCTGAAACGTTAGATGGTTTGAATATAAAGGGTTTAGAACACACAGTGTGTCAGAATTTGTTGCTGTTGAGCAGTCAGAGCTCCCATCCTGGATGGATGTCCCGGCTGGTTGGTGTGTTTTTTGGACTGTTGGAATTCTGGATGGATCGTGGTCGAAAAAACATGCACCTTTTTACCTATAATGTGAAAAGAACCAAACGAGATCACGTCATTCCCATGAAGTGCAATCATGACTTTGGGCTCCGTTGCTGTCGTTTGCTCTGGATAGATGTTGATCCATGCTTGGAAGTCCATCTTTTGGTGGTGTTCAATCCACAGCTCAAACCAGGATCGAACAGAGATGCTGTGGAGTCTGAGTGAGCAGCATGCAGCTTTTGGTTGTTTTCTTTGTCTTCTTGCTGCGAATGGACTCAGTGACAAACCATGAAGGTCTCAAGCTTGTCAAACACAATAAGCTATTTTTCCCCCTCCTTCCGTGGCTCATCTTTCTTTGCTACCTGTGTTGCACATGTTGTACTCGATTGCAGCATTTTCACAGCTTTTGTCCTACCAAGTCACACACTGTGTTTACGTTTTTTTCAGAAAGAATACCTGTTAATTTGTGCAATTATAGTTTGAGTTTAAACTGATTTACAGTTCATTGAGCGGTGGTTAGTTTCAGTGTGTTTCAGCAGATGATTAGACACCCCAGTCTAATCTTTAGTTTGCGTCGGTTAAAATGCTGTCAGAAGTGTTTCATGGCACTGACTGTCCTCACAAGGATAGAGAGATTGTGTGTGTGTGTGTGTGCGCTTGTGTGTGTGTGTGTGTGTGTGTATGTGTGTTTGCACGTGTTTTTGCGTGCACTGGTTGCGGCAGCGAAGCACATCCATCTTTATTCCAAGCGCTGAGACATAAATTACATCTTGTCGGTCACAAAGTCACATTGAATTACAAGATAAACCAGACGCACAGGCGCGCGCACACACACACACACACACACACACACACACACACACACACACACACACACACACACACACACA
>JAUESF010029968.1:0-22098 GCA_032274765.1 Malacoctenus tetranemus | reverse complement strand
TGTGTGTGTGTGTGTGTGTGTGTGTGTGTGTGTGTGTGTGTGTGTGTGTGTGTGTGTGTGTGTGTGTGTGTCAAAATTAGAGTAAAAAAATCACAGGCTCTTTTGTTTTTATTTGCAAAGCCCTACAAATGGTTTCAGGGATGTTTACACTGTTTATACAACTTATGTTGTTCGTTTGTTTTTACCTTCGTCAGGCAGCAAACGCCAACCAAAATATTGCCTTTTTGCGATCCGACAAGAGTTGTTTGTTTAGCCGGCAGCATCTCCATACAAACGTCAAATTCATTCAAGTGCGAGTACAGTTAGAGGAGTCAAGTTGCACTTTCAGGCAACCTTGTTTTGTTATTGATTGGAAGCTCTCTTTAAACAGGAATTGAATTATTTTACTGAAAGCTGAAATAAACAGTGCTTTTTAGAAGTACACAAAAAAATGCTTAATATAATCAATTCATGTTGATGTTTTCATGCTCAAAAATCTGAATAATCGATTGATTTTTGGTTCTTGTTTTCAGGGCACTGCTGGATTCCTGAAGTTTGGGAATGATGGAAAAGACAATAAAAAAATGCGATAACTGAAATTGTCCAACTTGATGATGTTAATTGCTTGTATCTATGGTTGTATATGAAGTAGAAAATTGTCCTGCAGCCTGATGAGACTAAACTTTGGCACTTGGATAATCATCACAACCGAGTGTGTCGAGCTGAGGAGGAAGGAGAACATGCAGCACACAGCCTCCGACATGATCTCAGTCTGCACGACTTGTCATTGCACCTGTGGAGGCTTCCGTGCTCCTGCAAAGTGTCGACAGGTTGTGAAGTGACAAATGCTGCCAATCAAACCTTTTTACCCCCCCAGGATTTTATTTCATCTCAACGAGACGACGGCATGGCTGCTGATTGAAAGAGACCGGGTGTAAAGGAAGCTGCCAACTGTCTGCGGAACCAAATGAGTCCTTCTATTCAGTTACCTGACTTTCTGTTTCTCTGTGCGATTCTCAATTAAATCAGAGGCTTTCATGTATTTTCAAATCACGACTTATTGAAAGAGAACTTTTTGGAGATGTCTATTCTCAGATGCGCTTTTGAAATAGTGAGTGAAATCAAACTAAATTTAATCACATGCTATTTGACATCCAGCAATAACAATTTTGCATTCACTGCGAATCACTGACTGCACACAGCTTGATCCAACACATAAACGAGTCGGACAGATTTTTGCAACACACTTACAACATAAACATTGTTGATTCAAACTTAAAAAACTCTCAGGACTAAAGTAGGGGATAAGTGAGGGCGTCTGACGTGTCCCTATGGAGGCGGCCCGTTCAAGCACGACCAGTGACAACTCAACATTTCCAAGCAGTTCAGCTTGTTACAAATCCAAATGTGCAATTACAACACAGAATATTTGCTTCCTGAACCAAACTGCAGTAAATTTCGTTATAGTAAGCATTAAATCTTTGCAAATCAAGCTCAATACCAAGAAGATGTACCAGGAATGAGGCTTATTTCACACAAACTGATGGGACTTTGTGATGAGAGGAATCCCCCCTCCAATGCTCTGAGTCCCAATCTTGTTAATCCTTGAGCACCCTGAATGTACTATTTAGAAATTCTGTGGACCCCTCGTCCAACTGCACCTTGTAACATTAAAGTGAGGCCAAACACGGATGTGAACATACACTCTGACATACGCAGGAGCTTCATTGCTTGCATGATCAGATCCAAATATCATCCAAATCCATGTAAAAAGCTGGAGCGAGGTCTGCTGTGTTCTGACTGCTGCAGGCGCCTGCGCGGAGTGAGGATTCAGGCCGTAACGCTGCATCTTAAACTTATGTAAAAGGTAGGCTATGATATAGCACCGGCGCTAAAACGGCAGGCATTAAATATTGAAATGCTGGTAATGGCTACGTCGATAGGCAGTACGAAGGCGTGATGGGGAGAATTCCGCTTCGAGGGATAAAAATTATGGAGTTTAACTCTGAGCGGTGCGAGCGCGCTGGCTTTTTATCGCCCCACTGTTGTAAAACTTCATCTGCTGCAGACAGTAATTTTCACGCGTCATTAAGGCAAAATGGGACATAGCTGCAAACAACAATTTTCAACAAAAAAAAAGAAAACACACACGGCGAACGCCGACATCCTCCAAAAGCCGCAGGAAGACACACGCGGGCCTTTTTGGCTCCCTTCAACTCATTCATTTCCTCTTTCTTTTTTTTCTTTTGTTTGGTGCGGATTATTAACCTTCAGCTGGACCGAGTCTATCAGAGAAGCGCTGAAAAGAAAATGTTCCCATTTGAAAGTTGCTCGTCACATTACGGGATGTTCTAGGCAGGGAAAGCTGCTTTGCCTTTCACTCCGCGAGGCGGCAAAAACTCCCTAAGTGTGCCGCTTTTTGATGGGCTTGTTCCACACAGATTGCATCTCCCCCCCCCCCTCGCCTGCTCTGTCAGAGCGCTCGGTGTTGTGTAAATACGGTGGAGCCCAAAAAGATGGCGGAAGGAGAGGGAGGAGTGGGGCGAGGATGTGGGGCTGGGGGATTAAGTAACTCGATTTAAAACGTGGCAAATATTCCCAGGCTGACTGTGTGAATGAGCAGCTCTCCGTTAATACACTAAGTGCACGGCGCTCATCGGAGCTCTGGCTTACGCGCGAAGTAAATGTTCTGGAACTTCTGTCTAAAAATAGAATTCTTAGAACCGGAGGTGATATGAGCCACTTTAGGCCTGTTTGGATGCTGAATTTGGAAAAAAAAAAAAAAAAAAAAAACAACTAACAGACCAGCTTTGGCACAGATATCACCCTGATGTCGGACATGTTGCTTGACTTTTGTGGGAAGCAAAGTTGGCCTTGCTGGTTGATAACAACGACTCAACCTGAAGCTGAAAGTTATTTTATAAAAAGACGATAATTCTGAATGAATTATGAATCTCAGGCAGATTTAAATTAATGAAGGATGAGAGATATTTTGACAGATGGAGACTGAATAAAAAGTCTTCCAAAGTAAAAGCCTCCAATTAGCTCACATTAACAAATGCAACAGCTCATCAACAGAATTCGACAACACCACAACACAATTTCGATTTGAAGCGAGAAAGATCTGTCGAGTCTAAAGCAGCCGAGTGCAGAGAACAACCAGCTCAACCAACACTGGGAGGCTCCATCATCGAACCAGCACCAACGATCAACCAAGAATCTCTGCACACTGTGGCCGCACATCCTTGGACCGTTAAACTAAAGGTACAAATTGACTACTTAGATTGAATGGGCGTTTTACTCCAAATCCACAAGAGATGAAAGCTCAACTCTAATTTGTAGGTTCATCTAAGTACCGTCTCCATGGTGGACGACAGAAGCAGCGACTCCACACAACATGTCGTAGAGACCCAACTGTGCCATGTAGTGCCGTGCTGAGCAGATACTTATGGAAAAAGCAGAGCATGTGTCATTGTGAATGTCCAATGCTAAAGGTAAGTGCAGGCTATGAAAAAGGCAATGAGCATGACTAAAGTGATGTAGTATTACCAGCATAACTCAGCAGGTAGAGTAGATGCAGTTTATTAAACTGGAGGTCTCTTCTTCAGCACACCATTGTGCTTAGCCAATGATTAACAGTCTAGCAGTATGTATGTTGGATGCAAATTTCTGCTGCAGTTGAAGGGGGATACATATATCATGAATGGGGGGGTCACAGATTTCCTTCCGTTACCTCATGGGAGCAACAACAAAGGAAGCATGAATATCGTCTCCTAACTGCAGTGCTGCGAGTCTTTCCTCATCTATTCATAAAGATACTGATCAACAAACTCAACATCACAAAGCATTTAAGCCTCATCCTGCTTTCAGCAACCGCACCCCCCCACCCCCCACCCCCAAGCCAAACTTTTCCTGGACCTTCAGTGGAAAGTGGGCACGCAGAACAAAGTGGGAGCATCTCGTCTTGTTTCAGTGAAAGCCGGCAACAAAGCAGCGAGTGTGTGTGTGTGTGTGTGTGGGGGGGGGGGGGGCTGTTGACTGAATTTTTTTTTCCCGGAGAGTGTTGTGGAAACCGGACATGGCAGTTTTATATTGTTACCGACTCCCAGCGACTGAGTGATGGAGTTAAGAGGCTGCCGTCGCCAGCCAGACAGGCGGTTCATGTCACTGCTTACCTGGGACACGGCTCGACTGATAAAGGCCCCCCGCGTCCCGGCATTAAATTGTCCCGCGCATCCTCTAGTAGATTTAGTGGACGGTTCCCAGGTGGAAATGACTTTGTGTTTACTACGGGGGGGGGGGGGGGACCGCAGTGGCTCGGCGGATACTGGAGTGAATCGTCTCTGAAATAAACATGCATCTTTTTCTTCTGGATACAAAAAAAACAGGGCGATCAACTCCTGATGTATTCCCTCAAAAACATCCACAGCGACTCCGAAAAGAAGCCCCCCCCACCCCCCCACCACCCCCTTGCCAGGGGATCGTCTATTTTTATTTGCAAACATAATATTCAGAATATTCATATTGGTTTAATGTGCTTTAAGTTGAGTGGTGGCTGAGACTTTGATCCTTCTGGGTTCAGAGGTTTATGTCTGGTGTGGCTCCCATGAGGGGACTTAGCTGGCGCTTTGATGTTGAGCACAGACTTCTGCATAGTCAATAAACACCTCCCAGAGCCCTGCAGCCAGAAATAAAAAAAAAAAAAACACACACACAAAAAAACCCCCCAAAAACACCTGATCCCCAACCAGCCCCTTCACTCCTGCCCCACGCGTTTGACAGCTTAGCTATTGTTTTACTGTCTTGGCTATCGAGCGCGGACCAGGACGGCGTCCAAAAAAGGCGAATCTGTTGGGGGGGGGGCATTCTGGCCTGGAGCATATGCTACAGCCCGCGTCTCTGTCAGCGACTCAATCTACCCTTCTTATTTATTTAACAGCCCCCATGAAAAAGTCATGAGCTCCCAATTAAAAAAAAACGTGACGGCCAAAAGACGGCATCTGCCTGCCGTTTAAAACCATCTTTTTGGCGGCCTGCTGAGAAAGACTCGCTGCTGGCAAATCGTCCGTCCTCCAAACCTGAATCATCCGCGCTTCGTTTTGCGGGACGGGCGGATTGTTTGTCGGCAGATGTATTACCAAGGTGATCCCGGCAATTATTATCAAGGTAAATAGGTGAGGAGGTAAGGGGCCGATCCACCTCACAATCCTGCTCCATTTTCCCGGACGCCAGCCCTGAATATGCCACCTCTAGATAATTGAGCGCTCCGTCGCGGTTTCACCTTGAAGTGGGTAACCATTTCCGCAAATTATTTGGCTTCTGACTCGCTCGCCTCAAGGACGGCGGGGCCGCTGAAATCTGATGGGGTATCTGAGGCAGGTGCGGCTGCCAGCCAGGCGATGGGGATCTGATGGAGAGGGCGGCGCTGGCCGGGCGGCTGCTCCCATTTGTCAGCATTGTTCCAAGATATCTGCAGGTGAGTGCGGGTTTCATTTTTCATTATTTTCTCCATCTGCCTTCTGATGCCGTGTTCTTTTTTGTCTGTCTGGATCAGTCCTCCTCCTCCTCTTCCTCCCCACCATCATGCTATCTCGGTGATGTTGATCATATTGTGCACAAATTGGATTTGTAGGAAAGAAATAAGAAATGTTGACATATCTATCCATCTCAACACAGCTATCTGTCCATACAGGCGCTGAAAAATACACAACAATTCAGTGTGTTCCAGTACGACACCTCTGTCACATATTTTGCCATTAAAAACACAACGATGTCCAGTTGCTAGGGAGGGGCTTCAGTCTAACTGTAGGTCCCTGTCTTCATTCATTTTTCTCAGGTCGAGAGGTGTCCCTAATATTTTGGCCATCGCTGGTATATTCAATTTTGGGTCGGTTCGAGATCTCATTCGTTCTCATTGTTTGACGATCAAAAAAGCTTCATGAAGCTGAAGTGGCAGCAGGGCTTTTGTTACCGTTACAGTGTTCAATTTAAGGTCGAACCGCTTTTCAATGTCAAACAAAAGGAGGTCTGGTAAAGGTCGATGGAGAGGCTCAAAAACAGTGGGACCGTCTCTTTCACAGTGGTGTCCCCACAGCATCTCCCGTGCTGCTCAATGACATCACAGATACCGACAGTAAAACGCAAAATCTGGACTTTGCTTTGAATCCTTTATCTGAATTTAGCATTTTATCAACAAGAAAAACAAGCTCTTGTCTCGTTTGAATATTAACAAGGCTCGTTTGGCCTCGAGACCAAAATCTTTGACAAAAGCCAAGATGTGGAATGCATCGAAAGGATAAAAGAGCTTCATATCAGATGCATTCCTCGTCGTGTTCGCCTCGTTTTAAGGCAGTGCCCCAAAGCTATTTGTCTTCAAGGTCTCGGCAATATTATGAGGACCGCTACAGCGACTAATTGATCAGCTGAAGCTATTGAGTGACTGAGGTGTCCATTAAAGAAAAGTCCCAGGCGGATTCGAGTCCACAGGAAGAGCCATAATCAGCTGTTTGTGAGGAAGTAAAGTTTATCCATATAAGTGCTTTTTGTGCTCATGGCTTGCTGAGGGTCCATTGGTCTGAGGGCAACAGCATCCAAAGGGTGACAATCAAACAGATCAGCACATTTAATCAAACATAGTTGTAATGTAGAAAAAACAGATACAAACTAAATTGACATTCCAGATGGGAAAGGTTTGTTCTCAATTACATCTACACCGAAGAACAGATTTTGGGAGAGAGAAGCCAAGAATGTTGCAAAATTAACTGGACACCTGCTTGCACTTTTACACCAATGGACAAAAGTGCTGCTTTCATTACGCACTAAATACGTTAACATTTGGGAAAAAAGCCCCAACCTCTGAGTTAGGAGGATTTAAAGACACCAAAGAGCAGAAGTCAATTCTGCTCCTTGAAAAGTGTAATGACAAATGCCACAGTTGTTACTTAGGCTCGATTACATCTGGAGGAAGTTACGCTACGGAAATCATTTATGTTTTTGCAAATTACTTTTACAAATTCCAATGACTGAATATGGAGCTATAACTGCATGTAGCCACGTAGCTTGACTGAAATCTGACCCAGCACCACTCCGTCTTCGTCACGATCACACCCAATAGAAGGAGGACATATTAACAGTTTAGGAATAAACAATAAATGCCATGGCAATCGAGAAGCTGCATTCATGAAGGGCACTGCGCTGTTTGTGGAAGCAGGACAAAAAGAAGGACAAGAAGTCTGACATGACCGGCGAGTCGAGCCCTGACCTCGGCTGCCTTGAGCGTGTGCATGAAAATAAACAAACACAAAAAAAAATAGTCTTTCTTTTTGGCCTTCCTCTCGTCCCTTTTCTCTCTCACCAGCCACAGCTGGTAAAAGCAGTAACCCTCCACCTCTGATCTCAGACCTGCTGGAAGGTCCTTTATCTGTGATTCTTTTTACCTTGAGTGAACACTTGTTTATGTCGGATTTTGTTTTTTTTTATCTGTTTTATTTGGAAAGAAAGGTGCCATGAGGTGGCTGTTTTAATTGACACAACAGCTGACGATAGATTTGAATTGAGTGAAGCTGGAAACTTTACAGTGGAAACAGTATCAGAGCAGCTTTATATGACTTGATTCTACAGCCTGCGAGCACAAAGTAAATATTTGCCAGTGTGTACTTTCCTCTGCGTAAACAGCTCTCCATTTATTGTATAATGATAGTTCTCCCTTTACTCAAGAACATTTGATTGAAACACTTGAATCACCGATGGCTTGTGTTCGAGAAATAAGTGATTTCCAAAACACAGCAGTACCCAATCAAAAGCACAATCCAAACATTGATTAAAATAATGACAGGCTGTGTAAAAAAAACAGAAAAAACAAAAAACTACACCGTCACGATCAACTATGTGCTTTATATTAGAGGGCACATGCGAGAAACAGAGGCATACAGGAGAAAAAGACTTCACACCGACTGATAATAATTACAGGCTATTCTCCAAAAAAACGAGACGTATTCAGGATTTCGTTCTATTTGACAGCACTGTAATTATTATATGGAGCACGCCGCTGTGCGCCGAGCACTTTCCTTAGGCAGTGACTAATTTTCTATAGAGGTAATAACTCCACGACGGGGTAACTTTAAAAAAAAATAAAAAGATCAACTGATGTCTTAAAGTTCCAGACGAGAAATGTTCAGGCAGACTTAACAACACAAAGAGGGACCGTTATCAATCCGGTTGTTCTCTAAGACCCAAATCCACCCCCCCGGGTAAAATAGCGTCGATGTCAGAAAGCAGCCGCAATGACTTTCTCTTCGCAAAGCCCCGGGGATGAGCAATGCAACAATGGCGAGGCACCACATAGCTGCAGAGATATTACAAATCTAAGCTGTTTGGGGCTTCTTTTTTTTTCCAACAGTCTCACTGCAGGAGCCCAGAGAAGAATATTCCCTCATTCAGTGGGACAGAATTGCCCAGCTTTCAATTATTTAAAAAGGAGTCGCGAGGAGAAAAATGAGGCTGAGAAAATCCCGTCTCTCCCTCTCACACGTTACACCACAGAGGAAGAGCCCTTGAGATGTCTCAGTTGTCTTATAAAATAATACAGCGCTCTGAAGTACTTTTATTTTTCCCTCTTTTTTTTTTCCTCCCTCAGACTCTCAATCATTACTTGACAGTAGGATTACTCCCCCCCCCCCCTCATTTCAAAACTACATCCATCGTACAGCCTGTATCTCACTCGAGGAGTGTTTGCTATCAAAGGCCAGACGGGGCGCCGGGCTGCGGCGTCCCGCGAAACAGACCGGGAGGTGTCAGATAAGTTCCCGTCTCTGTGCGGCACTGATTAAATGGAACGTACCGTTTTTTTTTTTATTATCCAGGAGTCATAATGACTGTTGTTTTCACAGGCTTCTTGCTCATTAGTTTTGGTCACATATTGGAACAGTTCGGTCTGCACTGGGTTCGAGGTTTGTTACTGTGCACACACTTCCTGTCCAGGTTTTCTCTGGGCATCCTGGTTTCACAGTCCAAAAATAAGCCTGTGATGTCAGTTGGTGGCTATAAACTGTCATTACGTTTAAATCTTTGTGGCATCCTGACCTGAGCCAGTGTGAGCTAGAATCAACGCCAGCATCCCAAGTTGGAAGAGTAACACAATAGATGGATGGGTTGAAATATCTTGAGAAGCTGCAGAGCTGCTGTCTTTCTCTGTCTTTTTGGCCAGCGTGAGGCATTAAACGACTGACCAGGAGTAGTGAGGCTTCGAAACATTCACGGCCTGAATAAACATCAGCTCTACCAAACACCACCAGTCTGCTGCTGTCAGCCTGTTGGTAAGTGTTCTGTTGTAGGATTGTTCTCGTTGACTGCTTCTAGCTTTGGGGCATCTTCCTCCTGACTTTTTCGAGTCAGCTGAGGTTAAATCAGAAGGAAGATGATCTATAACTAGAAGCAGTCAACGAGAAAAATCCTACAACAGAACACTTACCAACAGGCTGACAGCAGCAAACTGGTAGCAAGTGTTCTGTTGTAGGATTGTTCTCGTTGACTGCTTCTAGTTTTAGAGCATCTTCCTCCTGATTTAACTTCAGCTGACTCGAATAAGTCATTAAAGGCTGGGAGGGAGTCGAAAACCTCCTGAAACTGCAGGAATAAACAAATTGGGGGGGGGGGGGTCGGGGTAAATGAGTTTGTTCCCAGCGAGTGCATTTACATAACAGAACAGAACAACCTGCACGGAGGTTTCTAAGGAAACACAAAAGCTGCTTCGGCAGGTTGGTTCTGCAAGTGGCACAAACACAATGGGAGTCTTCTCAATGCGGTGTTCAGACGGTTCACCTGAGAGAACGAATGGCCCGTTTTCCTGCTACACCTAATTGACTTTCACAGGGAGTTCTGCCCCCTCCTGGAAAAAGAAAAAAGGAAACTCACTTTGTGCATTTGAATGAAGTGCTGGTGACAGATGGCTCTCGCATGCGTCTGTTTGCCGTGTGCATGTAACAACTGCAAATTTCTCAAGTCAAAGTCAAGTGTTCAGTCTTCCACAGAGGGAAGTCTGTCAAAACCATCTTTCGCCCAGGTCACTGTCGCTCCGGCAACTTTGTACCTGATATGTTGTTTTAAGAGCCGCCTGGTGTCATCACCCACTACAAAACAGCCCAAACATTTGACAGCAGCAGCGGCCGATAGGAAAACAGTGCTCATCTTTCCGCTTGGGACCCGTGCTGCCATTTATGAGACAAGACAGCGTTCACAACTGATATCCTGAAACTGTAAACAGACGGGGCTCGATCTCACACCCAGTCCAGGAGAGGATCAGGTGTTTTTGACTGGCGCAAGACTAAAACAGTCTCTCTTTTTCCCCCCCTGTGAAGTAAAAGACACTCAGCACCAATAGCGAGTGTACCTTTGCCCACCACAGTATTGATCTGAACATATTCTGGCAAATGTGTAATGCATTGCTACCTGTTGACAAGGGAAAATGGATTCACTATTAACCGGGAATCAACTTCTAAATCAATGTTAAAGCTTGCTGTCGTTAACTGGGTGATTCATTAGGATGTGATAAACTGAATCGGAGTGTCTCATTTAGGCATCTATCAGTTTATCCTGCTGACTCTTTCAGACCATCAGGTAAGATGTCACACAGGAACAGTTTATTAGTTACAGAACTATGGACTAGCAGTGTTGTGCAAGTTGTAAATTGCAGTGAGGGCTGTTTCTTTAATAAGTAGTAGTTACTTAAAACACAATCAATAAATAGCAATGATATTTATTTGCACACATTTGACATATTCCAGTGGTGTTGTGACATTTCAGCTTAAGCACCATGTGGGTCATTTCTGATGATGATTGAGATGTATCTTGAATTACAGTGCTGAGGTGGAGGAAGATGCTCCTTAATCTGAATGTTTTCTCCAACTTCAGTCCACAAAAGACAGAAGCAACGCAAGATGCACGTTTAAAAATTTTACAACTAAGAAAATTATTCAAGTCAAAGTACATTCTAACACATGCCTCACCATGAAACAGCCCAGCTGTCGCGTTCACTTTTCCACTTAGCGACCAGTTCACTGCCGTCATACGAATGCAACAGTTTTAGTAATAAAAAAATAATGAAAGACAGTTACATTAGCACACAGATGACTGATTTAGTAGAGAGTGCATCTCCCTTTAAACTGTGTGCAAACTGATACATGCAGACTTTAACCTTTAGCATAGAAAAAGTGAAAAAAGCGGCGTGCTCTCAAACCTAAAATGCACGCATTTCTGCAGTAGAATGGAAAATATATGACCACTTAAGTTCCTGTTGCACCAAATTGCACAACTTACTCAGGGCCCAAGGAACTGAAAAGTGTCCTGTGGGCCTTTTTTCAGGCTCAGTTGTTTACGTGAATTTTTACAGGATTAAACTGTTTGTGCGCAGCAGCCCAACCAACACTGAGCACTGACGCTGGAGTTTCGTGAAAACAAGGGCTTACTGACGATGACAACTCTTCAGCTGAGTCGCCACTTTTGACCCCTCCAAGGAGATGAGAATCCCCCCCCGACTGGAACTGGAAGTCTAAAGCTATTCAAACTTCGCCTCAGAGACAGCCCATCTGAATTGCTGCTTGCTGGTGGCGGGTTATCTCAGGCTCAGCGATCTGGAACAACGGAGCAAACCAGCGAGGAAAGACGCTGTTCACTAATCCCATAGCCCTTGTTCTGACAGGATCTGACACCCCCCCACCCCCCGCAACTGCAGAGACCAAGAGCTCCTGGGGTGAATTTACCTGAGGACTAGTTTCATGACACATTAAAGAGCGACTCAAGAGACTCGCGGCGCTGTGATCTCCGACGCCAAGAAAGCAGTATAAGTTGAGAGCTTGCCACTTGTGAAACACAAAGGGAAAGGGCTGCAGCACTCTTGCTGACTGAAACAATAGTAGATGGAGATGTTTTTCACAAAGCAAAAATATATAGTCACAATACATGCGGGGTATTTATCCATTAGTATGAGGTTGAGAAGCACAAACACTAATAAGCCTCCACGGTTGCAGAGTTGCGCAGCTGCCGGGACGAAAACGAAACAAGCGACGGAGGCCCCGCAGAGAGGATGTGGCTCGAAAACAGCAGCGCAGCACGCAGACACATGTATCATAAAGCACGGCGCAGTTTTTCTGCAGGTGGGCAGAGTTAAAGCCGGCCTCCAGATCGCTGAGCTGAGTGCTGCCGTCGTGTCACGTTTCAGATAAAAGGCTCTCCCCCCAATTTTCATTCCTGCCACTTTGTGGCTGCTCAGGCTGCTCACGCAGATGAGGGCTGCGGAAACTGAAGGGGGTGAACAAGGTGGGACCACGTTGCAGGACCAAAGCACGTGTTGAATGGTGCATGAAGTAAGTGAAGGTTGGACAGTTTTGTTTTGTTTTTGCAACAAAAACTTAATATGTGTTTCCACAATTACAACATTAGTGTCCACTTTTTATTAAGTCACGAATATGTGCATGACTGGTCACTGGTGCTACAGTAATATTGGAGCCTTTGCCGAATGCTGGCAAACAGCCGTGATTAATTGAGACATGCAACCAGTGAGATCTCTGAATGTGCACGCTGGGATATTGGCAGCAGAAGCCTTATGATGCTGAAAGTTGTGGCATGGAGCTCCCAGGGATCAAACCTGGGAATCCAGCACATCTCACAGCTGTTGGACTAGTTTAGGATCGGATGAATTGGGGAGGCCAACAGTGCATCCTTGTGCCGTGTGCTCCCCAGGTGAGCGACGCACACCAACGCTGCCATCCATGGGATTTGAAAGAAGACAGGAGTCCTGTCATGTTCCTCCATTGTGGGCCAGATTTGGTGCTCACGTGACCAGTATGGGGAAACGAGGTTCAGCATGGCTGCCACTGACTGGCTTGCGACCTTGCAGCCAAGCTCACAGCTTCCTTACTGAACCCGCATCACATTCTCCAGCAGTCTGAGCTACAGTAGCTCGTCTGGTGGCTCAGACAGGCCAGCCTTCAACAGCTACATTATTGAGCCTTGTTACCCACGACGCCGTCACCAGTCCAGGATTTCACCATCCTGAGTGCACTGCAGATCCTGACCTCTGCAGACCAGGAGAACCCTTTAAATCATGCCCACTCCCATTTTTTGTGCAACATAAATTGCCATGAAAGAACATCGCATAACTCTGATTGATAAACCAAACGTCATCATATCATCAGTGGTGGTTGTTTCAACCTTTTCGGTGGTCCTAATGGTAAAGCTCGCCAGTCTCGTGCTTTGTTTTTCATGCTCAGATGTGCATGCTCCTCCTCCTCTCATGGTGTGACGGTCTCCATCGCCAAGTTATCTTCTTGTTTCTATGGATACTTTGCACTTCCGTGGCCAGGGAAATGTTGCGATCCAGTCGACAGAAGACGCTCTCGCTGTTGTTGTTTTTATTAATGAGCTCCGCAGGAGAGACCCTTCTCCTGGTGAATGCAGAGGACGGTTCAGAATTTCAGAGATGAATATTTATGTCTCTCTGGGATCATGGGATACATATTTAAGGCTGCAGCAGCAGATGGGTTAAAATAACATGGGTGGGAAATTGAGAGTGCATTATTAAAACAGAGAAAAGAAGAAAACCCCTGAATCATTACTTCAAAAAGATACATCCTGTTGTGGACAGGCTGTTGTTAACACGAACCTGCAGTTAACCCTGTTAACCAATTCAGCTGCTGTGTAATTAAGCAGCCGGGAGTGCAACAGCTGAAATGAGTGCGCCTGGAAATACATTAAAACATCGGAGGGTTCCTTTGTAGGTGAGGTATAATTGAAAGTGAAACTTTTAAAGCGGGGGGGGGGGGCACATTTCCTTGCACAGGGAGCAACAAGGCACCAGTGTGGCTCTCACCTATGTGCTGCTTTGCTTAGCACTGTGCTGCGCTGCAGCAGGCACACATGTAAATTCCTGAAATGCATTTATTTATTATGTGACGCAGGAAACGTTACACGATCAATCATATTTGCATGTTATTTGCATGATTTGCAGGTATGGGGAAAAGCACATTATTCTGTATTACAGGAGCTGTCAGTGATTGTATTTAATGATTCGCTTATTGATGGAGTGGGCGACGCGCTGCGTTACTGCGTGGCGCTCTCGCTTCACGGCAACAAGAAACTCGCTCCCATGCCGGATCCCCTCCGGACTTCTCTGAGTGGTCCTCCTTCCTGCCTTCGCCGGCACGGCTTTCTTAGGAGCAGCTGTTTACATTTACACCTTTGGACAACTTAAGAGATGCCAACTCCCATCAACACCCGGTTTCTGAACTGTGGGAAGAAACCGGAGAACCAACTCACAGCGACCGACCCAGGAGATTTTCACTGTTAGACATGCATGCTGACGACTACCCACCATGCCTTGCATAAAAAAACACACATTTTATGCTGTAGAAGATGATGGATGCGTGGATTTGTGACAGAAAATTACCAAAATAAAGCTGGAAAACAAAAGCCAAGATGCCAAACTGATGATACAGCCACCCCAAACCTCTCACCTTTTTTCCCCCATAATGGAACAATAACTCGACCAATCAGGAGTGAAGGGAAACCAGTTGAGCACTCGCACACTTTTGCAAAAAACAAGCAGAAGGTTGAACCTTTGCCCGGCGTTACGCAAGGTCTTTCCTGGATGATACGTCAGGGAGGCATCGTGTGTTTCTTCAAAAAAAAAAGAAGAAGAAAAAAAGCTGTACATAAAATGAATCATTAATGGAAGCGACACAGATGTGTGAGTCATCCATGCCATGTGCGTCGGTGCGCCCCCACACCGACACAGATGCTGGCTTTTGAACTGTGCGCTGATAACGAGCCGGATGGTCCCTCTCCTCTGAAGCCTAAAGGACAGGGCCTTGATGGCGCGTGAGGAGGAAATTTCAATTAAATCCACGTAAGCCACAGGACTCGTTTCCATTTCACCCGCAGTCCATGGTGGCTGAGCTTGTGTCCAGCTGTGTTTTTGCATCCTTGTTCATGTATAATTGCTTTTTTTTCTGTGTGTTGACGATTTGGGCGGAATGTGGAAAGGGAAAAAAGGGCAAAATAGGAATAGTAGCCACCACTTGAATTTGCATTTTTGAAAGCAGGGGCCTAAAACGGTGGTGCCGGACTTGGGTTTACAGGTGGATGCACATACGGTGGTGTCGAGGGATTCACCTTCTACACCACATTTTAAATCACGGTGCTTACAGACTGCACAGGCCACACCCGGAGGGGTCACCAGTCCATGGCGGGGCAAACGCAGAGACGCAAACACAACCACAAAACAACCACATTCACACTTTACCGGTCACCGATTGACCCCATAGGCCTGTTTTTGGGCCGTGGGAGGGAGTGAGAGGAAACCGCAGTGGCAGAACAAACACAGTCCCCACAGAAAGGTTCCACCTGGAATCGAACCTTGTACCTTCTTAACATGAGGTGAACACCAATCACTCCTCTCCCATGCAGTTCTGAAACACAAATCTGTATAAAATTGATCAAAAGTTGATTTTTAGAGATAGTTTTTTTTCTTGACGGCTTTGTTTATAGATAACTTTGCAGCATCTTTGGTTGGGGGGGGTGTTACATCTTTTTTTGCATTCAATGGCCCAGTTGTTTTTTGTTTGGCTCCATGTTGCTCACTGAGCTGATGGTCAGGACCCCCCCAAAAAAGCTCCCACATCCATCAATCTGCTGCCTGTGTCCAAGTTGTCCCCATGACCAGAGTGTCCTGTGCTGAACCGGCACGCTGCGGATCGGGGACCGCGCAAGCGTGACTAAACTTCCCTCATGCAGATTCAAAAATAAAGCGACTAATTGAGGTTAATACAAAGAAGCAGCGCACACACAATCAGCAGCTGCTCCCAGTTTTCTTCCGGACATGCTTAGCAGCCTCCTGATACTGCTGACAAGTAAGCAGGCTAATAAGATTAGCTCACAGCCACACCGTGAACTTGGCAAATAAGGTAAACTGGCTGGCCTACAGTAAATAATTACCTGGATTACAGTCTTTCCATCAGCAGCATGGGACGGTTTTACAGTATTGGTTTTTTCTTTCACCTGCCGGGTGTAAAGTTACTCAGGCCGAACAACACACGCGCTGTGGGCTCGCTTGAGTTTCTGGCCCCGCCCCTCCCCCGGGGCCGTCTCAGCCAATGAGGTCATGTCTGTTTTCGGAGCGCTCCTCCGTCCTCCCCTCGATTGTGTGCATAATTTACATCTTTGATCTGCATGAAATTTAATGAGCGGACCTCGCCGGAGTCGCGCGCTCGACCTCACACACATGCACACTGGGGATACAAGTGTATCATGTGGCCCGGGGTAACGGCAACAAACGGCGTCTCCCAACACCTGCACAGAAAGACGAGGTGAGAAGCAGCAGCAGGAGGAATCCTTAATGAAGCTCCTGGCTGGTGCTGAGAAATAAGACACACCTTTTAGTAAGTTAGATTGATGACTGGGTGTGTTTTAGATCAGAAAACAATAAAACCCTGTGCAACAGGTTTGGCTTTTAATTCTCGTCTGTCCATTACTGTGGGCTAAAAAATGGATGTACTCTTTAAAAAAATCTGTTGAACTTGTCCTTCACTTTATGTATAGAGTGTTTTGTCTCTTCTTGGCAGACGAACACACTTGAAAAATGTATGTAAGGAGGCGCAGAGTGAATTTGAGAGTTTCTCAAGTTTTACAAGTGTCTGTGTGAAAAAAAAACAACATCTCTATAGTTTCTAGCTTCAGTCTGCTCCTCTTCCGGCTCACCGCCTCTCAAGCTTCGGAGACCTCTGATGCAACAAGGCGTCCTCCGTCCACCACACCTCTGGCAAAAATGCCAAAAACGAAATGTACAAGGACCTCAAGTTTTCTGATCTGCACGTTTGTCTGAAACAGACGCCTATCAATGCTTTTTTCAAACAGCAAGAGATTTTTGTACGAGTTGTACAGTGAAAACTTGGATTCTGTGGAGCCACTGTTTGTCTTACAACAAGCTGCCGCTGACTCTCACATCTCTCTCCATCAGTAGGATTCAGAATTATTGGTCCCGGGGGGGAAATTTACGGAAGAAGTGAGCAGAATAACTTCCAAAACAACTTGACAATGTGTGTAAAAGCAAGGGGAAGTTGTTATATAGAGGTCGAGGTGAGAAAATAAACAATATTCACACAGTAAAAAAAAAAAAAAAAAACTATAAGTGATAAAACCTTATAAACTGAGGATGTCGGGGCCGAATTAATAAAATTAAAGGTGGAAAAAGAGCAGTGTTGTCGCCCAGAGGGGAGCTGCTAAAGCCAACTAGCGACATCGTGGCTAACTGTGCTTGAGCTTGAGTTGTTGGAGGCATGAAGCACTTCTACACACTTGTTCAGCCAGCGCCAAATTGATTTCCACAGTATCGATTGTGCATTTTCTTCGCGACATTTAGGTTTTGTCGTCGGGGACGTTTTGCTGCGACAGTCCTCCTCCATCAGGGGCACCTCTTCACTCCGCGCAGCATCATCTCTGATGTATATTTATTTGTGAAAACATGCCCCTCCTGCGGGGCGCTCACGGTCATTATACAGGTTGATTACAATTAATTATTTCAGTCTCAGTGAATAATTTTCTCCGCAGACTAATCAAAACAAAATACCACAGCAAACTTCATTCTCCGCCTTAACGACACGAGACATTCACTTGCCTTAAGCGCTACCTCCTACCCAGACCCAACACCATAATGAATTTATGAGGAATGGACCTTGTTTCTCACCAGATACGCGGGGCCCGACTTTGCCATTAAAGATAATTAAACTTGCTCAAAGAAATGAGTCGCGCGGAGCTAGCGGGGGAAGGTCTGATTGCTTAGGCTTCATGTTATATAAGTTTAATTCGAAACTAATCTCTGCGAGGTAAATGCATTAGCTCCCAACACGAGGCCAAATAAAAAAATGTTGCATTCCACCTTCAATTATTCTTGTCCACCAACAAGGCCTCCGCAGAAAGATTGCGGTCAGTGTGAAATTAATGGGAGAAAGGGGGGGAGGGGGGGGCGAGGCCTGAAGTGTATAAATGAGTGGAAAAGTGGGAAGGAGTTCAAAAACAACACTTACTGAACGCTTGCCCGACGCCTTTAATACAATGGATATCCAGATTTATCAATTTGCGAGCAAGGAAGAGTCAGAGGACAGGAAGAAGGGAACGTTGGCCACAAACTCAGAAATTGGTTGGAGGAAATTGCTCATCAGGTTATTCAAAAAGCCCCCACTTTCAGCAAAGCTTGATGAACTTTTTTGTATTAGAATTAGCTAATTCGCTTAGTTCTTGACTGGATTACCTTTGCATAAACGTGAGAAACATCACAAAAAAACCAGCAGCTACTACAAACTGAAGGCCTTTCAGTTGACATTTCTGAAAGGTCAGACTTTGATATGCAATGAATAGCATGAGCAATGTAAAGGACTGTAATAAAGGCATCAGGTCTGTTTGTGGAGGACTTACTACTTTGACTCTGTTATTTAAAAAAAAAAAACATGATAAATGTTGTTTTGGTTTGTGTTTTTTACAGAAATAAAGTGAACTTTGTGATGGAGACGCCAAACAGAAACAGCCCTTTGTGTCTGCTCTCCTGGTCATGGAGATGTCAGCTGTGTATCACTGGACAAATGATGCAACTCAACCCAACCTGACACCGTCTGACCCAAAGTTAACCGATATCAAGAGACTTGGTCATCCAACCAGTACAAATTTTCAAGTGAAGCATCAAAACGATCAGTCCAGAACTGCAGTCCATGAAACACAAAGTATGTTCCAGCCATTTACATGGAAAAGTACATGGTTAAACAATAATTAATGGAAATTGAGAAAGGCATAAATGTGGTTGAAACAACATGAGACGTGCAGATGAGTCTATGAAATAAAACAACAGCAGCGACATCCACCAGCAGTATGTGAACAAAAAACAACCACTGACCGCTTGCATCCCCGAACACTGTCTGGGGACACAATAATGCCCTCTTATAAATGTAATATTTGCTCTGGTCTTGACAATTAACACAAAGTTCATCTCACGTTCCATTTGACATAACTAGCATATTTAAAAAACTGAACAAAAGCTATTCCTGTTGATTCCTTTCAATGTTTGGACACCAAACGCTCCTGTTTGCGCCACAGTGAACCGACGGGCCAAATTTCGAGGAAAATTCCCCCCCGTGGAGTCCCTGAGACGCCGCGTTAAGACAAACTGTGTGGACGGGTGGAGAAGATAAAGCCTCCGGCCGACAGCTGTCACCGGAGCGGAGCCAAAACAAAAAGCCCTGCCAAAACCTGTTGGCCTGCCAAAACCTTTGAATCTGATTACTTACCACTCTGTATCTCACCTATTTAAGCCTCACACAGAGTGACTTTCCGGACTCTTGCCCAAAGATACGGTCTGTCGGGTGACCGGTGACTAAACAACTGCCAGGTGTGTCAATTATCGAGAAATTAGCTTAGCATGAGCTACACACATTCGTGTGTCAGACTGCGGGGTTTGAAGCACGAATGTGATGAGAGGAGTGTCTACCTTTAATCCGTCTTGTTCTCTGACCTTGAGTGGGAGGTTTTTTTACATCAGTCGTGGCCAGCTTCATCGAGAGGTGGAACCCTGCAACACAAAAACACATGTGTGGGAAACAATTAAACAGATGACTGCAAGAAAACATGAAAAAACAATGCAATAAGTCGGCCTGTTTGATGCAATATACACTCGGCGTGACTACCAAGACACATTTATGTTGCATTCTAGGACTGTTCAACTCACTTTAGTTTATCCACCTCATGGTGCTGAATTTGATGTCTCAAAGCAAGGAAATCTATAACAATATTAATATTTACCAGAATATTCCTGGGATATTTCACAGACACATTGGCACTGGTAAGAGGATGAATACCACCTGTTTTTGGTCGAGTTACTTTCACTATTTTAAGAGCGATTTCTAAGCCAATTCGTGACTTTTCTGTACAAGTGGCTGGAGGGCAAATGGCCACCGCCAGCATCCTGTCCTGAGCACACAGTTGTTGGATGCGGGAGACAACCAGAGCTCCCCTGCTGAACATGTTGTAGTGGATGACACAGCAGTGCTGAGCTGAAAGATCCCCTTATTTTATCAAAAATGGGCGTCTGTCATTTAGACCCCAGTTCCGGCCCTAGTGCCACATGTTTGACCCCCCCTTCCCGATCGAGATCAAGCACAACCAACAAGTTATTTTCTGAAATAATTGCAAATATGCACGATGTCTCCTGAAAACAAAGACGCCATCAACACAGGTTGTGCCTCCCCCCGGCCCTGTTTACTTCCCCTTGAACCTTGAGTGAGCGAAGCACACGTGCATCTGCGGCATCTATTTATAATTCATGCAGGAAAAAAAAAACACACATGATTAACCTTGAGCAGTCCTCCAACGAGCATCAGTGAAACGCGTTAATTTCTCACACGGCAGCTGTGGAAAAACAGAGAGAAAAAAAAAAGCGGCGCCTGCATACACACCTCCCAGCAGGCTCAAATATGAGCCCAATGTAAAGAAAACCCACGGACGGGAGCGTCGGGAGAAAATGATGGGAGAAGTGGTAGCTCAGTTCGTGTAGGTGGGTGTTTACATAAGAGATGCGTACTGTGAGGATGGATGAGCCTTCCCCGCATTGTTTGAGGTTCTCGGGGAGAAAATGGGTGGGCTTGGGGGGTGCGTGCGGGTGGATGAATTGTGTTTACTTCCGAGCCAAAAACGCAGAGATTTAAATCATAATCAGACATCTGTGTCTGAAGAGCCGTCGACTTAAAAAATACCTAAGATTTCCCGAGGAGTGAATCGAAAGGATGTAAAAACAGAGAGACATTCTCAGAAGCAGACGCAGGCAGGAGACATGGCACCGGCCCAGCACCACATCAAGGAGGCTCACGCAATTTGTTTTGCTGCCCAGCGTTTCATTTTATTCACTTCAGACCGTCTCTCTGATTCCCGTCCAAGTCGTAGCGTCAGACGTTGCAGCATAATGGGACGGCTCACTTGAAACGCTTGTCCAGTTAGAGACTTTAATCTTTCAGTTGGACAAAAGCAACTGCATTTGAAATTCTAATTTAATTTGCAAAGTAGAAACACTGCAAATAACGTTTCCCTTCTGACAGAGATCTATAAGGCTGTAAAAAAAAAAAAAGACAAATCAACCATGAGGACTCGTCATGATTGTTTAAATGGACTGAGGAGTCTTTTTTTTTTGGTTGCTGGGTCCCAGTCTGTTCTACCAAACGAAAGCTTGCGGACCCTCATGTCCAACCTGTGATGAGCCAAAACATTACAGTGAAGCCAAACGCTGTAGGCCCCCACACTCTTACAACGATACAAAAGGAAGAGCCTTCAAAGTCAAAGCTTGGTGTTGTTCTTTTTGTCACCTTAACCGTAGCCACGGAAATTTGTGCATTTTTTGTTCACCGTTCTTACTCGGAGCAACAAACCGTAACTTCTGAGCTAAGTGCTCATTTCAGAACTCTTCCTAAAGAGGCTGTCCGGATGCTATTTATTAAAGCGAGCTAACAACACCAGTCTGTACTTAGCCAGCTTTCAGCATCCGCTGACAAGCTTGATGAGTAAATTGTGTGTACTCGCCGCAGCATCCTTTTCAATTACTTTGGCAGGACGGCCGCCTGAGTTATTAGGAGCTACTGTAATTGGCTCGGAGCTAATCGTGGTGACAGTCGCCAGGCAAAGTCCGCTGTCACCAAGAGAGACATGAAGAAACAAACATTTTATAGAAGAGTTTTTTCTTTTTTTTGGATAAGAAAATCATATGAGAACATTTTACATGGTTTGTATACAATAGAAAATGAGTGCAGAACTTAACTTGAAAATCACACGATTCTTGTCTTGAAATAATTTGACATATATTAAATAATGAAAGCACTCAGGAAGCACAAACCTTTAAAAATCAAAGTCTCTTCAAAGGGTCACACACACTTACAACACGCACAAAGAAATGTCTTTTTTCATTATCATTGTCTCCAGAATTCAATCACACATCATCAAAATCATTTTGAGTTGTCCTGCTAATAACTCTGTGTGTGTGTGTGTGTGTGTGTGTGTGTGTGTGTGTGTGTGTGTGTGTGTGTGTGTGTGTGTGTGTGT
>JAUESF010029914.1:0-12994 GCA_032274765.1 Malacoctenus tetranemus | reverse complement strand
TATTGTGGAACTGAATTCGAAATCATCCAAATAGTGTAATAAACTCGTTGGGATCAAGTCCTCGAGGAGCGAACAACAGAGTCATGTTGATAGTATCCAGACGTCGGTCCTTCCTCTTCCTTTTCAAAACCACCCTGACCTTTAGAGACCCTGAGACGTCTAAGGAGACGCTGTGGCACCATGCATGTTAATGCCTTGAAGATGAGTCTGCTTCTTTTGATGGGGCCTCTCAAGGCCGGTAGTCAGCTAATGGAACGACACAATCTATAGAGCATTTTCAGCTTTAGTATTGTGCTGGTTGTTGTGCAACAGAGACGTTCGGTATATAATGAAATGTGAGTTTCAACAGTTAACTGGAGACTCCTTTGTCTTAGAAGTAGGCAGATTGCTGAGCTGCAAATGAAAGTCATCACGAAAAATGACCTTTGGCCTTTGTTTGGGTGGTTTACTTTTTTTCATAATCGTCGGGGACATTTTGTGCGAGCTTTATGACAACACAACCACACAGCGAGTGACAACCCAAAAAAACCCTGGGAAGAAGCGCTGCAGTGGCACACGGACCACCATCCTCCTCGTCCTTGGTCTCTCTGAACCTGAACAAAGCGATAACACCTGCTGCGGTCCCTTTTTATTCACAACACCGAGAATAATTTGTGACGCCGTCGTCAAAGGTGCGTGATACATCTGGCCGCCGCGCTGCCTCTTGTGCATCCCCCCGTGTTGTATTTGTTTTGTTATGGGGGGGTAATACATCACATATTCACATTTCTGCAGCAAGAGAATCTTTTGAATATTAGCGAGGCACGGAGCTGTCTGACTTGATCAAATATCGCCCTGCAGTGGTTTCTCTATACAAGCCAAGGTTTTAGTTCTGATTCACTCTGTGGTTTTTTCAAGGGGGAGGAAAGCAGAGTGTAACTGTGCATGTATGAACGCCGTGCATGAGGCACATGTGCTTCGGCTGGATACAAATGGAGGCCTGGAGAACCCTTTTTCATCTGTGTAATGTATAATTAATACCCTGTGTGTTTTGCACTAATTATGACTCTGTCTATTGACTGTTTGGGAATAAATGCCAATTTGTGCAAGGGTCCAGGATCGGCGTGAGTAAACGGCTCTCTGCTTTGCAAACGTCAGGATGAGGCGACAGGAATCACCGACCGTTATCCCTCTCACAACAAATCTGTAACTTTAATTGCCACGTTCCTCCGCTGCTGCGGGGGTGACACAGTTATCAAAGCACCTTTGATCTGCATGTTCAAAATAGCCTGTTTGATGGCACCACTGTATGTACAGTACATCGCCATGAGGTTCATGCCTCACTCTGCAAACTCTCTCCAGGCGATCCAGCCGTTAAAAGAAAAAAAAACACCATTTTTTGTATTCTTGGCGTTTAATAAAACATGGTTTGAGGGCGCATTGCTCTACTTGTGTATTCAAATATTGGCACGGGACTCTAAATGAAGGGCCAGTTGGGGGGTGGGGGGTGGGGAGTAGTGGCTCCCTTCCCAGAAGTGTGCAAATCCCAGGAGGTGCTGTGCATTAACAGCTTGATCTTAATTATGTTTGAAAACCATCTTTATTTTAGCAAATGAAGCTCGTTGCAAGTGGTTTTATATGGTGTCAGCTGTTACACAATCCTTGCCCTTGACCCCCTGACCTTCATTCTTTTTCATCTGGATCCTGAACCTGCTGGATGTATAATGACAACTGGCTACAGTGTTGGAAGTGGAGTCCTGTTTATTCGTACAAAAGTCAGTCGGTGGCGCTTGAAGCAATAAAACGTCTTGACTTCTGGATGTGGGACGATGGGGCCACGGAGGCGTCTCTTTAAACCCCGCCTACCCCCTACGCCCCCGCTCGGCTTCGGTCCTGTGGCTGTGATGCCTTCATGATACGGGAAATAAGAAAATCACAACAAAAAAAATTATTAAAATCTTTTTTTTTTTTTGTTGCGTCCTCATCGCAAATGCATCCTGGGGGGGCTTTGGGATCCCCACATTGCTTCTGCCATATTAACTTCAGGAGCTAAAGGAACCCACATCGCTCAGCTTCAGGATAGCAACTGGAAAGCCGTGGATGTCTCCCCGACCCAATGACTGTATGATTCAGCCTGACCCGCGTTCATCGATTGAGGGCTTGAAAAAATATGCCGGCAGTGGCCGTGTGTTCTCAATAGCTCACGATTGTGCTCGCAATTTCTACAGAAAAGAAGAATCTAATTAACTAATTGATGGTGAGATTGACGTCTGGGCATAAAATTAAGACTACACTCGGTCGCTTGAGGCATGATCGTGCTGTTTGTAGTGTAGCTGTCAGGTTGACTGAGCATGACTGTGTAGAACCAGACTGTGTGGTTGCCTCATGTTTTAGTCACATGCACCTATTTTCGAAGCCTCATTTCTGCACCTCAAACATATGATCACTGCGTGATGTTGCATCATGGACCAATCAAAATTAGCTTCTCTGCTGAAGTGCATCCAGAATGAACTTGATTGATTGAACTCAATGTTCTGTCATGTGGAGGCTCTTAAGAGCTTTGCAATTGTGAGTCGAAGTTTAGTTTTAAAAATCATTTTTACTGTTGCTTAAATATAAAGTTCAATATAGACTATAAAGACTGGGTCGACTGGGCCAATGGTTTGATGTTGAGTGCAAACTGACTTCCCACGTTACACATCAGTGTCAGTTTCTTTTTTTTCTGCAAGCAACCAGTACAACAGCCGAAATGATTAGCTGACGCAAAAAAAAAATCATTTGCCGGGAATTGTGAGATCAGATTAGGGCAGTTCAGCAAACGAAAAAATGAACCAAAGTTCCCCCGAGCTGGCGTCTCGTTTGGAACTATTGACAAGCTTAACACTTTTTAAAAAATGAAAAAGTCAGTTCAGTTAAAGGTTGAAAAACACTGTTTGCTGGAAGAGGGAAAAGGACATGAAGAAAAAAAACATCAAAACTGTGTCCACTGAGAATTCCACCACTTGCTTTTGTTCTGGAGCAGATCTCCAGATCTCTCGTTTCAGCTCCTTTTGACTTCCCTCCCTCCGGGGTGACAACACGCTTTACCCCTGATGGGAAACTTATATGGATTTGTATTCATGAGTTGTCTTTTTCATGCATCATTTAATCCGTTGTTATTATCTCGTGCTATTCTGTAATTGATGGACTTTTACGCGTTGCAGTGCCAGCCCTCCAAAAACCTAATATTACTGAGTCATTATCCTTCACATTAGAGAACTCTATATCTTGATAGGATCACATTTAAGTAAAAGAAAACTGATTAAAAAAAAGTGGCTGCGCACTGAACTGTACAAAGGAAGTCAGTACGCCTGGTTTGAAATGATTCGTGGCATTAGACTTTAGAATTTCAATGTGAGTTGAGCAAACAAACTACATGAGCCTGTTGATTCAGGAAAATATAGATATTAGAGATAAAAGATCAAGATATGATACAACAGGCTGAATCAACCCTTTTAATCCCACCAGCAACAAAGGATGGCCGCTACATTTTTCACTTCCCAAAAGTCTTAAAGCATTTTTTCTCCATGTTTGACAACAAATATAAGTTCTGAGTGAAATAACAACTGGTTTCCGCGAAATTATGTGCATGTCACGTGATTGGGTTGAAGGGTCATGTGACCCGGCCTGTCTCTATCCCCCAAAATTTGGGAGTCAACAGACTTACTCCTGCATTTCCATTACTTAACAACCGTTTTCCTGCACAATAGGAAAAAAGGGTCATTTTTGTCATATTTTTATGTACATACAAGCGAAGGGGCATGGTTGTCATGAACAGACAGCGGTGGTTGTGGTGGTTTTCTCATCGCCTGCCAGGAGTTTCAATACGGTTGGTCACAGGAATAACTTGACTAACTTTTGCTTTTTTCTCATTTTTCTCGGCTGTACAAGACTAAATATTCCAACAGTGATTGCTTCTGTGCCAAACGCCCTATATATGTGTATGGGAAGGAATCCTATAGATGTCTTTAGATCGCTGTGATGACATGTCCCTACATTTTAGTATGCTGAATCACAGCAGGTTGTACTTTTCACACACACATAAAAATTAAATAAACAATGAAACAAACCTGTGACTCAGTCTGACGGGACATCGAAGTGATCGGCCGAAACGGTCGGCAGACTCGTGCTCAGGAGAACCTCGATCACGTCCCTGGTTCGTTCCCGCAGCAGGGAGAAAGTAGTTCTTTTGTTTCATGTAGCTGGTACGCTTGAACACACCCCGAGCTCAGTGGTCAGACAGCATCAGACGACAAAGGGTATCTCTCACACACAGACACACACACACACACACACTCAAGGGAGAACATGCAAACCCTGCACAGAAACTCCCACTGACCTCATTTTCCCCAACAAAGTTGAGCTACTCATCAAAAGTTTCAGTGACCTAACAAGTGTAAGTGATTATGTGTATTATGTGCAAGCAGCAGCAGCAGCATCCAGCAATTCATTAATCACAGCAAAAGCAAAAAAAACAGCCTCCAGCTCAGTACTTCAAATGATATAATTCATCAATCTCACTAATAACAATGGAGACAATAATTTTCCCTTGAAAAAGCAAAAAAACTTTGATAATTAGTTTGAAAAAGAATTTTGTAATCCTTTATTCCGCAGGAAAGAAGGGACGAAGCTCGGACAGCTGCTGCTTCACACAGGCACAAAACAAAGCTCGCTGCTTTTATTTTGTAAGCGCCTTCTACAGTGATGCTGATCCATTCTGAGGTGGGTGTCAGGGGGCTCAGGTGGGGTTGAGGCACCGGCCTTGTGGTTCAGCAACCGATAACCAGTTACGATGGTTCTCTGGAGCGCTGCAACCGTGGGGCCAAGTGTAAACTGAAAAACCGACCGAGCCGGGTGGTGCCATGCTGAGTGACAGCGAGTGAGGTACTGAAAGGAGAGAACATTTCAAGAGCTCACAAAACGGAAAAAAAAAAAACCTGCACTCTTTATCTTTTCTGAACCCTCCGGAGCAATCAGAGGCCACCAATCAAGATGGTCTGCCGCTGATTCGGCGCATCATGTCAGCCTGCCTCATCGGCACGCGGTCAGGTGCCCCCCGGAGGTCAATCAAACTCCAGTTACAGTCGGTTATTTACCGAAAGCTGTGGTACTTGTCAGATCCTGCGAGGTGACCTTGTTGACAAAATTACAGACAGTTGACAAGTGGTGTGTGTCGGTGAATTGTTTAACATGACTTGGAGTGGAAAGAGCTTCAGGCCCCACAGAGAGTGGTGACAAGAGCGGCACCCGTTTATCGATATTGCAATTTAAACTAAGGAGAGTGTAGAACGCTTTTAGCTTTCATGAACGTTCTTAAACAATCTTCAGAAGTGCGTGTAGACAAACATATATGTCATCTGCTTCTTTACTGCTGGGTGGAGGCTACGAATGAAACGGTAATTGCTGTTTCATCTATAACAAAGCTTTATTTCTTGGGTCTGAAATGAATCAGGATTGGTTTGACTGATCTTCAGAGTGGGGACCTGTTTTGATGTCTGCACTCTGTGGATGTTTGCCTTTCTCTTGGACCTTTTTCGTGCTTCTGTTTGGGCAAAGTGCTGCAAAATGGAAAGAGTTCTGAAGACTATTATTTCCATGCCTTCACGTCCACTTCAGGTTGTAAATACATCATCCCACAGTGCCCAGAAAGATTCTGGTCGGAGTAGAGCAACCCCCTTTTTTCTTCCTTTTTTGAAATTGCAAACTGATACTGGATACAGTTCCAGCCCTGCCACTCCTTTTCATGGTTTTTTTTAAAGCATTTTGTCCCTCTCTATACCCTGTCTTTGACTGGAGGGGGCTTGGGAGGCAGGCCTCATTTAGAGGCAACTGAAATATTCCCATCCCATGTTTGAGGGCTCACACTTCGGATGGAGGCGGCTGTAATTGCGGAGTCTTGTTAGCGTCGGACCCTCGGGGATCCTCGCACAGGTGGAGAACCCAGCGCCACGGATCTCCGGTGGCGGGCATATAGCGGCGCGCCTGCTTTCAATTTACATCTGCTCCCTGTCCCCTCGCCGAGGCCCCCACAACGTAATGAGCACAAACAACTCACAGGGAAATGAGATAAATGAGGGCTATAATTGTGTTTGAAAATTGCAATTACTGTTATCGCAGATTTTTTTGGTTTGTTTTGGTTTTTTTGTCGGAGGGATCACACATACACACACGCACACGCACGCACACACACACACACACACACACACACACACACACACACACACACACACACGCACACACACACAGCGTTCCATCCAGATGCGCATGGAAGGAAAGATTGGCGGAGCTTGAGCCCGTTTGATCGACTGCGCGACAAAATTCCAACTCTGTCAGCTCGTAACTGCTCGATTTTACTGATCAACCGCATCTGGTGCTGAGAAGTAACTGCAAGCATCAACGATGTGTAATGTTTGTGGTGGTGGGATGACTAATTGAACCTCCGGGCCCATTTTCTTCAATTACGAGCCAATCAGACTTTCTTTTTTTTCTTGAAACGTTGCTGCTGATTTACCGATTAAATGTCCAAACTTGGACTCTGAAAGTCTTACCAGGGAACAGCAGCGCTTTGGAAATTTCCAAAGTGGTTTTGAATGTCAAACATTGAAAAGTACACATAGGACCAAAGTACACATAGGACCAAAGTACACATAGAACCAAAGTACACATAGGACCAACCTGTCCCTCTTACAAGCCAATGGCTGCAGTTTGTCAAACCCAGACCCAGCAAAGTGTGGCTTAGGAAATGATGAAAGATTCAAAGTTACATAACTCTGTTCTGGTGTATAATGCAATACAGCCCACATAGCTTGGTTGAAATGAGTAAGCACTGAATCACCAACATTCGGTTTCGTTGCCAGACACAAAGAGGGTTGTCTCTCCAAGGAGGCTGGCCTTTTACCCTGTAGGGGAATTTCACCAGTCTGTCCACCCAATTACCGAACCTCAACAGGCACCACGTCGGCGTCGGAGGGAATCCGTCTGAAGGATATTTGTTCCCTTGATGAGAAAACGGTCCCAGATGCAACCTAAGGATTTACCACCAGTAGATAGCTTCATGAGGTTGCGCTTGACACCTTCATTATCTGCCCCCCCCCCCCCACACACACACACACACACGCACACACACACACACACACACACACACACAAAACTCGTTCTCGTTAATTAGTCGTGTTTGTGTGGCAGTCCATAATAACAGAGAGCTGCCACTGATTAGATGTTGCAGCAAAGGTTGCCACAACGGTGGAAAAAAAGCATAAAACACAAACCATAGTTATTCTTCGCTAGAGGAACACAACTCTTTTGACCCTGTTGTTCCTGTAGCAAAGGAATAGAAGGGCGACTGCATGTCACATGTTCCAATGATGGATCTGACCTTGTACGTTCAACTCACAGTCACATTATGTCGTTTGTGTTTTGTGAGAGAAGAACATGCAAACTTGGCTTATGGGGGCTTTCACTCCAGAGCTGGTAGCCCCCCCCCACCCCCCCCCCCAAACAGACCAGAGTTTGAGCGTTTGGTTGGTTGCATGTGAAAGCTCATGTCGGGGAGTCTCGATACGCTTTCAGGCTCACCCTGTTATGTTTGTGTACAGTGTAAGAACTACCCAGCACATGGAGAGGGAGCAGTGAGCAATGCACAATATATCAGCGTGTGTATCCATGGAAACACATATCATAGATACTGGGTTTGTCAGGTTTCCTTGTGTTGGGTTCCACCCATCGATTAGCTGGGTTTCTTCCTCCTCATGCTCTTTGTTCTTTATCTCTTTATCGATGCTGCTTAACGACAACAGCAACCAATGAACATCTGTTGTGACTGCGTTCAATCTACCTTTTAAAAAAGTGCGTTGTGAAAGTGACCCAAGCCAAAATAATAGGTGTGGAGTTTCTCCTGGACAATCGAACCAGAGTCCCGCGATTATCCTAGCGTGAGAGTGGCGTCCTTTTTTTCAGTGTGTATTCAATCCACCTGAGCAAACACAGAGAGTATCAGATTTTCTGGCGGGTTTGTGGAGGAGGAAAAAAAACTAATTAGGTGAGGGGGAACTGCACATCAACGAGACAATCACCTCCACCTGAAGCACGTAGCGCCTGGGCACTGTGGAGAAAAAAGCATCATCTGTGTGTGGCACATAAAGCACCCCCCCCCTGCCCTCTCAGGGCTGTTGATGGGGGACACCTCTAACTGGAAATAAAGGCTGTTATTACTTAATCCCCCCAGGGCTGCGGCTGTTTCCCCAAAAAACTCCACCAGAGACGCATCTCCAACGTCCGTGGCTGTCAGGTGGGAGAAGGGCCAAGAGGAACAACCTTGAGCTCCGTCGATCAGAGGCACACGAGGAGTATCGTCAAGACGCCGCGTCCTCAACAGCCAGCCGGAGGGCGACCCAAACGAAAAACCGCGGGGGAATGCGACGGTTTCACTTCTGCCAAGTCAGTGCAGTGAATTAGCGGGTAATTAAAAAAAATCCCTCCGACAACGGGTCACGGATGTTATCAAACCTGTCATTAAGCTCAATAATGCTGCGTACAATTTAATCACTGTAATAGCTGCAAAGCTCTTCATTAATGCAGCCCAATTTATTAGTGTTCTCCGAGTGACACTGGCAGAAGATTCATGGTGGGGGAAAAAAAACCCACTGCAGACCTGCATCGTTTTTTACGGGCAGCACAGAAATACTGTAGCATGATGGTTAATTAAGTGGATCAGTATCTTTTAGGTCATACTGCTGGAATGCTGGTGTGACCCACAAGTTCCTGGCCTCTGTGGCTAATTTGGAGCATCCGAACGGGGACAAATTCCAGCTCGTTGTAGTTTGACTTATAAGATTTTGTTCTTTTACTTCAGAAATCAGAGGAAATCAGAGGGGCACTGGCCCAGTGAGGGAGCTCCGGGGTGACGTCGTGGGAATGCAGAATCCAGTAAGTCCTCTCATAACTGTACTGAATCGATTGGTTAGACCGTAGAAGGCAAACAGCACATTGTGCAGGTTCTCGTTCTTTAAACTTAAAATCTCCCACTGACTGAAAATGGAAGCCAAACACCGGGGTGTCTACCAGATAAAGGCACAGGTGAAACATAACTCAGTGAATGAAAGGTTCAAGTGGATGGTTCTCTACTGTGAGTTTGTCCTTTGAATTGTGCTTTTTTCATGCTTACGATACAGGTAAACACATGTGTAGGGTTCAGAATAAACAGATGTTAACTCTGTTGTCTTCCAGTAAAAGAGTTCCTGTGGGAACAAAAGACTTCACATCACCACATGTGAATCCTGTACAGCCCCTTAGGGATCCGCCGTCACCGGAGGGTGGCAGCACAAAACGTGCCGCTGACAGAGTGGCACAAGTACAGAAGAGATGAGTCATGACAACACTGAGGAAAAACATCTCAAAGGACTGGTACCTGCAATTGATGACATCGAGATATCATACTGACGCCACACATATTTGGATGGTATTCCTCAAGGAAAGCAGGTACAGTTTGAGATGAAGGTCTTCCAAAATGTTTCGGAGCATTGTTGCCTGTGTTATAGCAGATAATTACATGGAGATGACATAGTGGGATGCAAAACCACATGCTGTTTGAGTGAAGGTGTGAACTTCAAGCCCTGACAACCTTTAACTATTGTTTGAGGTTAAGCAAAACTAATCTTTAGATGAGAACTTAAAAAATGTAGCAAAAGGAGAAACAAGCAATATCATGTGGAATGAGGAAGGTCCACAAATTTTGAATTATTCATTTTTTAATCAAGGTTTTGCTTCTTTTATTTTCTTAGTTTCAAAAGTTTGATCTTTCATTTCACTTCATTTCATTCACATTCTCTTTTACGCTGTTTATATCTGTGAAGCGATAACGCTGCCTGAATTACATCTGAAAAGAGATCAAAACATGTTGTCATTTCTATCCAACAATTTTATTGAACAATTAATCTGGTTGTTGTCTGTGTCTGTGTTAAACAGGGATGTCCAACATATGGACTGTTACCAAATCCAGCTCACCCAATGGTCCTAACCTGGTCCACAAAATGACTTTAAGACTGTGTTAAACAACAAATTAATTTGCTAATTTGTACAATGTTGTTTTTACTCTTTTAAACAAAGTTTACACTTGAAGTATTGCGCTTTCTAAATCTTGCGTTGAACAGCGGAGAGCAGCAACACAGTTCTAGAGTTCGCCGCTGGTTTAGCATAAAAGTTCAACTCATTGTCATTAGTCATGAATCTATTTGGCTGCAGGCAGGCCGTGAACTAAAAGCATTTTGACGTCCCTGATGTAGATGAAGCCGATATGTATTCCTGTACTCAGTGAGACAAGTCTTAGAGACATCAGCTTGGCACAGGTCGGCCTTGGATTGACTCCAGTTAATGACAGTGCACCCGACTGCTGATTGTGCTGGCTCAAACCTTCCAAAAGACTCCAAAGTCACGCCTGTGTTACCTATAGAGGGGGTTGTGGGGGTGGCGGTGAAGTTGCCACGGACTTCAGGAACTTAATGGACCTTGATGATCATCTTACTTGGTATTGTATCTGTTTTCTTGAAAAACCTGGATAAGTTGTAAGTAAAGGGAGTTATATGAGCCTAGCAAGATGTGAGGGTTGTTAATGGCAAACAGCTGGGAGCGCGCTCAGACAATGAATGCCCCTCGTTAACACTGCAAGTGTTGTTGTGTTGTTCTGTACCAACTGAAGAGCGGAGGAAGTGCTTCACTTGCAATCAAACTGCAAAGGAAAAAACTCAGATGAGGATTCAAGGTGTTACTGTGAGGATTATTTTACCATCACTGTATTTAGGGAGATAAAACTTTCTAGTGGTAAAGTTATTCCGGATAACTTTCCTGTCATCTAATTAGTTCTGGCGAGCATGTCCGACAAAGGCCAGCCAATCACAGTCTTGGGTTTGTCAGGTCATAAGGTGAGGCCCTTTTCGGCTGCGTGGCGGAACTGTGCTTACCATACAGAGTAATCGGGAAAAACAAGCTATCCCAGGGCAGCGTGAGATGGCGACCTATGAAGTGACCCATGGATTCATAGACACCCCGGGAGATCTGAGCAAACTCGATTTCGGGGTTTGAGAGGTTGGTAAACAGCGTTTATGTACTTTGCAGCCTCCACGCTACACCACAGGGCTGTTCAACTGTTGCGAGACAGCAAACGGGAGAATGGCTGCAGCAGAGTGACGTTGCATTGTTGAATGACAAAGCTGTGACGGAACATGATGTGACTACAAGCTTCACAATAGAACAATGGAAGTGGCCGGTTGAAAAGATTTGAGTGTATCTTCATTGGACACTTGACCACTGTTGATCCGGATGCAATAGCGTGTTCATGATGAAGTGATAAGGGTCCAATCCACTGTGGTTTCTAAAGGTACACTCAGCCAAAAAGACTACGCTTTCTATTTTCTTGAAGTTTTATGAGTGATCACCAAACATTAATGGGGCCACCAACTCTTGGGCATCCGCAGAGCACAAGATCGATAACCTGATATTCTTCCAAGTCCTAACCAGGGTTATCCTGCATGCCTCACTGTCTTGCAAATTTGAAGAAGGCTGCAAATCACAAAGAGAAACATAACTTTTGATGATCTGATAGACATTCGAGTGGAGTTCTCCACAGTGCCCCCTGGTGGCCTTATTGGACGCCTCCAATATCTGCAAGTAAGGAATCCTTTCAAATATATGATTTGCAGCAGCACTTGATCGCATCACTGTTTCGTGTCTCGAAACCAGATCATCCCACGCATCAGAAATGAATCCCTATAGTCCCAGATATTTATGAAAGGCTTTCAAAGTCTACTTTCGCTGCACAATCGGGGGTCCTGATGTTTGTTTGTTAATGCAGGCGCAGGTTTGCCGAATCCCCCGCGGAATCATTTTACCCACAAACATTACATAACATCCTTCCCTGAGAGTGGATGCAGCAGTGGGAGGATATTCACGCTTGAAGTGGACTGTCAGTGTCTGGATCTCATTCTCCATTGCATAAAAATATTCATGTGTATATGCACTGATTCCACCGCAGATCGAGGTGGCTGTTGCAGGTGGTTTACCCCGCGTTTACTGTTTTTCACTGCACCACACTTGTTGAGAGACAAGCTATAAAGAACAGCACATTGTCAGTGGAATGCCCATACTTTGCAACAATCTTAGCATGACTGGTATGGTTTTTTTAAATCCAGGAAATTGCATAAAATTTGAGAAATGCTGAAATCCACTGTGGAAAATAACTATAAAGACTTGAGACAATTGTAGTTAAAAACTCCTTGCTTTGACGACATTTGATCATTTACTTTTCCCTTTTTTTTTGCCCTCCCTCATTTCTTCCAGCACATAATCCCAGTTGTGTGCTGTCAGGGCCAGTTTGGCGTTTTTCCACTTCAAATTCTACTCTGCTCGTTCTATTCTCCTGCTCCCAGTCCCAGGTAGTGCCTCGGTGCCTTGATGCTGTCGCATCTTAGCCATTGTGCGTCGCTAGGGGACAGAAAAATCTGTTCCGCCTCCAGGAAACAAAAGTGGAGGGACACCAAACTGTGGCATCGACCAGT
This sequence comes from Malacoctenus tetranemus, assembly GCA_032274765.1. NCBI lineage: Eukaryota > Metazoa > Chordata > Actinopteri > Blenniiformes > Labrisomidae > Malacoctenus > Malacoctenus tetranemus. Next base: position 428 of record JAUESF010029914.1, on the reverse strand, counting down.
CAGAATTCAAGACGTCAGTTTGCCGATTCAATTCATTGAGAGGGTGAAGGAACAATAAGTCATTAAAAAAATCACTCACAAACATCCTTGAATAAAGAGTTCAATAGACGAAGAGCAAAATTATGGCTAAAATACATCCTATTGGTTATGAGCATCAGAGACCTCCTCAGTGGAGTAGCTGCACACCCCCTCCAAGAAGTGACCCATATCATTAAGGCGACGCTGGGAGGAACGGGACTCTCCAGAGATCACAAAACCTCTCTGAAGCCGCTGGGAGGTTTTCGACCATCCAGCTCCACTAACAGTGTGCCAGAGAGAGAGAGAGGACCTTTCGGGGGTTTTAATAGAGACTCCGCACGCGCGCACACACACACACACACACACACACACACACACACACACACACACACACACACACACACACACAC
>JAUESF010029257.1:0-22492 GCA_032274765.1 Malacoctenus tetranemus | reverse complement strand
AGATGTCAAAAAAGTGCTTCAGAGTGTTGTTCAGCATGGGGGTGAGTAGAAAATGAAGGTACATCATTCTTTGGGTGAACTATTCCTTTATTGGCCATGTCAATAGAATCAGCAAATAAAACTGGATCTGATAGTTTCATATTTTCTACCTGATGAAGCTGAAACCTCAGTTGTGTCTTTTGTTCAGGAAGTATTTTGGGGAGAAGATCGGTCTGTACTTTGCCTGGTTGGGTCTGTACACACAGATGCTGATTCCAGCCTCTTTAGTCGGTGTCATCGTCTTCCTGTATGGATGTGCAACAGTTGATGACAACATACCGAGGTAAGCCAAAAAACGCCAGTGTATCATCAGAACCCTCGCAACATGTACTGCACAGAAACATGGGATGCGCGCGTTTGAGAAGCTTGTGGGAGAAGCTCTACTGAAAACGTCTTTTGTGACGTGCAGTGAAAACTTGTCACAATTGAAGTTTTCTTCTGTTGATCCCTCTAGTAAAAAAAAAAACTCCCTCCAAGCATTTAACCCTTCCTACTCACAGTTAACCTTGACTAGACATTACCAGGAGCAGTGAGATGCTGTGGTAAAAAATCCCTGGGAGCAGTCAGAGGTCTTGCTCCCGGGCCCAGAGTGGTGGTGACTGATGTGGGGATGAGCACTGGTGAGCTCAGTGAGTTGCAGCATGTCTGAGGAAAGCAGAAGCAGAGATGTGAGGATGTTTAACCATGCAGGAAGCACAGTGATCGGTCAGTTTCAATACATTTGGGATTCAGAACAACGTTTGCCTTCAACTAACTATTAACAGTCGAGAAAGAAATCTGTGAGACCTTTGGAGACACATATTTACTCCAGTCACACAACTGTAAAAACAAACTATGTGGATCAGAAAGCAATCCATGGTAAAAGTTTGGCTACAGTGAAATCAAGTCAAATAAATAAAGCCAAACGTTTTGTTGTTTTAGAGTTCAGACAACAGATAAAATTGAATCTACCTCAGACGAATATTTAGTTTTACTGGTAGTTTGTTGTTTTTTTTTAATCCTCTTTAGGTTCGTTATGGTCCTTTGAACATAGGATTTATAGACAGTTCTTGTTGGACGGTGGAACTGAAAACAGTCAGTTCCCTTCCTGTCGGCTTGTGCACCCATCAGCACTGCGGGAGCCTGTGAGGCCAGCAGGACGGCCAGGGATCTGCTTTGTCTTACTAAGTGGTTTTGTGCCAGTGACACTAACGCTAGTGCCGTGTGCGAGTACCGGCAGCATGTCATAATATCCTGCCGATGATGAGAAGCAGGTTTAAGGAAGAGCAAGAGGCCCTGACTTTGCAGCTCTTTCATCACTCCTCTTCCTTTGAATGTCCTGCTTTGTTTTTTGTCATTCCTCCTTCTCTTCTTTCAACATCACAATTAGCTCACGGTGCATGTCAGGGCCGGGAGCAGGAGCTCCCCGCAGTGGCAGCACAAGCATTAGGAGAAGACAGTGGTGGGCTCCAACCACTGTGCTTCAGCATTTGCATCATTTGCTCGCAACTGTTGCCATCTCAGTATGTTCCTGTTTCTTGATGAAGAAACACCTGAACTGACAGAAACATAGGCTCTGTTCCATTGTGAGCACCATTAGCACTTGCTTGTATCCACTGACCTTTTTTAACAGTAGCATTTAAAAACAATCACTTCTTAAAAAAAGGACTACTAACATTAAGTGCAGTGCAATACCTTGTTGGAGCGTATTTTGCTAGATATGAAGCGCACATTAAAGGAATAGCACACCCAAAGAATGACGTGCCTTCATTTTCTACTCACCCCCATGCTGAACAACACTCTGAAGCACTTTTCTGACATCTCAAATGCAGCTGGAGATCTTTCAGGCTTCTTGTTATCTGCCCACATTCAAACAATGCAGGTCAACCGGGCCCGAGCCAAAAACGTCCATAAAGTCCACAAAAACGTGTCAATAGTCCTCTATGCAGCTCGTCCAATGTAACCAAGTGTCCTGAGTGGGTAGCGTCCAGCTGCATTTGAGATGTCAAAAAAGTGCTTCAGAGTGTTGTTCAGCATGGGGGTGGGTAGAAAATGAAGTCACATTCTTCTTTGGGTGTACTATTCCTTTAAGATAGCCGAGGTACAACTTTGTGTGACTGTGAATTTCAGCATGGAGATCTGTCACCCAAAGAACAACATCACCATGTGTCCTCCGTGCGACCGCGCCTGTAGCTACTGGAAGCTCAGTACTGCCTGTGGAACAGCTCGAGCCAGCCACCTGTTCGACAATCCTGCCACTGTCTTCTTCTCCATATTCATGGCCCTGTGGGGTGAGCTCACGTGTGCCCAACCTGCTTCAGAAATACACAAACAATTATGTCACATCAACCCTGTGCACATTTCAAATCTGTTTGTGTGAATAATGTGATTTAATGACCAGTTTAATGAGATTTTTCTATATTTTTATTATATTTTCTTGTAATATGATTATGTTGAGTCACAGGAGACAAAACTTTTGTGTGATTCGCATTAGCTAAGTTACAGATACTTTGATTGTTATCACAGCACAAAAGCATCAGAGTGCAGGCCAATGACTGGCCAGCGTGGAATGTCAAAAGGGCAGTTACGGCAGCACCTCGTTCAGAGTAGTGACAGCAACCTCCCACTTTTAAGCTTCACCGATTTAAAAACAGTGACACTGAACATTCATTAACACGATTGAAGAGTTAATGATAATTAATCAATGATGATTCTATTGGTTCAACTTCTCTGTCAACCTAATAAAATACTCTAATGCTGCCACTGGGTCCAACATTGACATGTGACTAAGATGAAAATAATTGCGAACAAAGCTCCAAATGGTCTGGAATCTATTGAGTGGGAGTTCATCCCATCTGATGGCCCCTCCCTCTCTGACTGATGCTCTGATCTGTGGGTCACAGCCGCCATGTTTATGGAGCACTGGAAAAGGAGGCAGATGAGACTGAACTATGAATGGGACCTAACTGGGTTTGAAGATGAGGAGGTGAGTGTTACCAAACCTGCAGACGTCCTGTAACATTACACCAACTTGGACAACCACAGCTGAAGAAAAGTTCCTCCGCAGGAGGCGAGGGTGGGCTCTTCCAGTCTTGAAGACCCCATCAGCTGTGAGGGCCACTCTTGTATTGAGATGTTTTAAAGTTGTACATGACTGATTCTCCTGTGGGCTTTGTGGATATACTGAGCTTTGACAACAGCACATTCTGTCTGATTCATCCTGAAGAACCTTCGAGCCATTTCCACCACAGGAAATTTTTCATTTACCCTGCCTTTTGAATGCCCCGCTGCAATCACACAGCCATAACTGAAGTAAATAACTTTATAGGGGGACAAGGTCAAAGAGCAGGTGGACATATGGGAGGAGCCACAAGGGATGAGATGCAACAGTGCTCCATCCCTTTTTTTGAGTCATCTGCTCATTTGTTTTTGGTGACCACTTTTTGTCACCAATAGACAGTCTTTCATCCTCCTTTGTCCCGATAATGTATGTCACAACAACCCCTCACAGCAATTAATCAACAATACAAACAATGATACAAACGATATGCAATAGAGTGGCGGCTGTTCGCTTTTAGGAGGGCAAACTCGATTTTTGCTGCCACAAAATGTGTGCATATGATGTTCTCTGTTCCTTTTCAATCAAACGGTCTTTGACTCCATTGTGCCACTTAGCATTCTTTCTAGGAGAAAGGACCTAATCAGTTAGCCATGATACAGCTTTCCGATGACACACCAGCATCTGAATAAATCAAGCAACAAACAAAACCATGTGCAACTGAGCAAGCCATGTGTGACTTGTGAGGTATAAACGACCATTGTTGCGAAGCGAAGACCAAGACATGAGCTGTCCACCTTCTCTGTCCACCTCCTGCAGGCCACTCATTACAAGTAGCAGTCTCATAATCAAAGAGACATCCAACTCTGCCACTGATGCAAAGGGGGAATTAAGAATCCTGTTAGAATTTGTCGTGCCCGCCAAATGAGAACATCAACACAATAACAAAGTGTGAATGACGCTTCAGTTCAAGTCTTTTTGTAGTCTGTCCATGTGACTAAAACTCAGTCCTGTTAAAGAAGTAACGAAAGCCTCTTTGAGGGTCCCAAACAAAATGTGTTAAGAACTTCCTTTGTAACAGTGATACAGTGACCTGGTGAAGTCGTGTGGTGAGAGTCAGTAGAAGATCGGTTGCTCTGACTGCACCATTTTCTGACTGTCCCTCTTGGTTTATTTTTTGCAGGAGGCCCTCAAGGTTTGGATAATTTCCCATAAACTCTTCTCCCTTCACTCTTCATAGACTTTCTGCTGCTGCTGCTGCTGCTGCCGCCGCCAACTTCTGCTCATAACAGATTACACAAAATGTTTGTCCTACTGCAGCCATAACTCATAGTCTTTGTGTTTCTCAGACAGCTGCTTCCGTCATTCACAAGAGATGTAAATCACTTGATGAAGGCGATCGTCTGCTTTTAAAAATCCAACAGTAAGGGACTAATCTGGCAGCCTGGCAGAGACCTGCAGTCTCGACCTTGCAACACTGCGCTGTGTAGGCCCAGAGCCATGTGTGAAGGCAGAATGTCCCTCACAAACAGGGAAGAGGCTGTTTTGTTTTGGTCCGTTTGGTACCTCAGGTGAGTTCTGATGGTGCTCTTCCCCCAGTCTTTACTCTGCACGACACGGCACGGCCCACATGTGTTTCTGTGACATGTGGTCCCACCTCAGCATGTACTGTTGTGCTGAAGGTGTCCTCCTTCACAGGGAGACTGATTTGCTCAGTGCTTTTAAGTGGCATATTGTGGACGCAGCAGTGAGGAGAACAGCTGTCCGTGTTCCCACCGGGGGGCGACAGCATAACACCAGCCTACATGGCACACGCACACATTTCAACACAACCAAAGTACTGAGTGGCGGCAGTGTTATGCTTCATTCCTGGAGACATTAAAAGTGGCTTGCTCAAGACGCTTGCTTTAAAAAAGAAAAAAAAAAACTCATTGGATTTTCTGAAAGAGGCCCATTCATGTCACATTCATGTTGTTGATGTCACTCTCCGGCCAATCAGCAGCTGGCGGTCAGTCGACAGCAGCTTTCAGCTCCCTTTGGCTCGATTTGTCACAAAGAGTGTGTTTCCAGACACCAAACCCAATGGAAGCGCATTTTAAACGGGTGGGGTTGTGTCGAGTGGGGCTGAGTAGGCACTCAATGGAAGGCACCCTTAGACTCCTACAAGAAGGGACACTAAAGTTTGAGCGCAGTAAATAATCCGCTCTCATTGGTAAAACACCTTGGTGTGATCAAAAACCTTTAGTCCTAAACAGGCCAGTTCTAACGGCTGCAAGTTCAAATAATACTTACCTAAATTTACTTTTTCACACGAGTTAAATCAGTGGAAAAATCACATATAAAATCACATATGATTCTAAATACTTGTTTTTTGATTGCATAAGCTCAGTTTTTGATAGTTTAATTGAGAAGTTTTGGAACAATTCAGTTTATACATTAAAGATGACAGTGGTTGAAGAGCCACTGCTATGTGTCACACATGTGCGACAATTTATCAGTCTATTCACTGCACAATGAGTCCAAAACACTCAGACCTCAGGACGCTGTGCTTGCAGCTGTTTGACCGCTTGGTCCTTGCAGCCTCTGGTTTTACGAGGACGACCGTCAGTGTCTGGTTTTCGTTCCTCCTCACAGGAAGTCGGACCTCTAGGATCATTTGCTGACGTTTTTCTTCTCCTTCACCTTCTCCCTTTGAGAGGCAGTTTGTCACAATCTTCACAGCACTTTTGGTCCATCGCACATTATCCTAAGCATGTAAAGATATCCCTTTGGTTGGAGTCACAAAGTGTTTTGTCCAGCACTCGTTTCTCCACTACTCAATCGGCCTTCCTCTGCATGGATCACAGTGTGTGACGAAGCTTTGACTCTGTGATAGGATGACGCTGGATGAATGGAGCTCGCCTTTCACCTCGGTTTCTTGCATGATCTTTGTCATGTGACAGATACGTCCTCCTTGTGGAGGGACCACTCTCCACGCCACTGCGTTGTTTTTCAGCGTCATGGTTCCGCTTTATTTTACAAGGTTGTTGTGCTTCAGTGGGAATCATTTTTTTCTGCTGATGTCCCGTTTACAGGATCATCCCCGGGCTGAGTACGAATTCAGAGTCATGCAGAAATCGATGAAAAAAGATCGCACAAAATCACAACACAAGGTAACATGTACCTCCTCCATTATCTGTTTGAGTGAAGTTTGTTTAAAAAAGCTTTTTTCTTTAAGTAACATGCTGGAGATGGCTTTGCAGAATCTGACTTAACATGGAATAATACAGAAGTCATCCTGGTCCATGTTGGTGGACCAGTCCTGTTGCCTTTGATGCAAACTGTTGGAAGACGGACAGGCGGCGGTCCATCACTCAGCTGACAGACAGACAGACATACAGACAGACAGAGACATCACCAACACACACTTTCACCCACCACACCAATGTGAGGTCACCAGTTGCGACAATCCCCCTGACAGCAGGTTCAAACCCCAGAGCTCTCACGCAGCAGGTTAACAGTGTCATTGCCTGCAACTGGGTGGGGTCAGCAACACCACTTGATGGAGGCCGACTCAGTCATCGGTGTTCAGCTTCATGCGACAGAAGCACGACTAACACTGTTAGGAGGTAGTGTTTGGTCTACTAAAAAACACAGTGTATACCACAACAAGCACAAAGAGGAGTATTGAAGGTTTCAAAGTGCTGAGTGAACTCTTCCCATCGCAGACCGAATGGACATGTCGGTACACTGCACATAAACACAAAAAGCTGATAGTCAGAGAGAGAAGAAGACAATAAAAAGACAAGGAGAGAACAGGGGAAATGAGGCAGTGAACAAAATGTATTGATAGTGAGTCACTACTTAACTTTATTTTCAAGCATAAACTGCTCCCGCTAATTTGTGCAGTCCAGTCAAAATGGAGGCAAGCGGTTAGCTTTAGGTTTCCTCACAAAATCCAAAGACATCGACTGGTGAAATGGTGTCACTTTACATTGTGATGGACTGGAGACTTGTCCAGGACGCACTCAGGGTGACCTGGGAGTGGCTGTGTGTCTGCTGGAGTTGGCTTGATACTCTGAGGTCCACAGGCGATTTCATCTCGTGGTTGAACTGAATTGTTTCTGGTACTTGTGACTCCGAGTCAAACATCAGCTGTTCTAACGGATCATTTTCATGGTTCTCTGTCTGACAAACGGATCTTACACCATTCAGGTGGAGAAGCTGACCTGTCGAGACCGCCTCCCTGCCTACATGACGAACGTCGTGATGATGCTGTTAATGGTGAGAACAGTTTGACCACTTGTGTGACCCTTCTTCTGGAAATTTTGTGATACTGTTTGTCGAGACTGTGTCTGTTTGTAATCGACCCTCTCTGTCATCAGATCGGTGTGACCTTTGCCATTGTGTTCGGTGTGATCCTCTATCGCATCTCCACCAAAGCTGCTCTTCATATGAGCGCCAGTCCTGTCACAAGAAACCACGTGCAGCTGACGGTTAAAACCACTGCAGCCATCATCAATCTGGTGGTCATCCTCATCCTGGATGAGGTGTACGGAGCCGTGGCCCGCTGGCTCACTGTGCTAGGTGAGGAGCACATGTGAGTGGCCGGGCCAGTGTAGAGGGGGGAAATACCCTGTGAATGCTTTCAGCCCCTTTCACACAGAGGATGTGAGTGACAGCGGTACAGCGCAGCGTGATCTTCCCACCATCAGTCAGCCAGAAAAGCCAGTCACACAGACCAGCTGAAGCGGCACTCTTAGTGGTTTGAGACAGTGAGCCAGTAAGAAAAGAAGGGGACACAACTGGGAGTGACAAGTGGAGCTTCAACATGATGTCACATGAGAAAATCAGCATTTTATGGTCCCACCAACATTGTTTTTATTAATTTTTTTTCTGCTATAAAAACGGGCAGCTTCCTCTTATGATGTTCACAGTTAGTATCATTCTTGAGTTATCATCTTAACTGTTGAAAACGGTCTGGTTAAAAAGGTTAAAAAAATCTCCCAGTGCCTATTAACAAGTTAAACAGCCCCTAGATAGAATTGTCTGTGTGTGAGGAGCTGATGAAGGAGCTATGATGGGAAATCATGTTTCGACTATGATAAAAACAAGTATTGCGTGCGTGCGTGCGTGCGTGCGTGCGTGCGTGCGTGCGTGTACTAACCCGGACAGCTGGAAGTCACAGAGGTCACAGGAACAGAGAGGGTGACACATCCTTACATCCTCCTTCCCAGTTATTTGTTGAATCAGAATCAAGTCATGGGCGTGGCTGGGCAACATCAGTAGCTGCTGGTCCCTGTGTAAACAGGTGACTGTGCTGCATCTTTTTAACCGCTATGAAACGATCCCAGAGAAGCATTTGTTCCCTTTTAGAGGCCCCAAAGACAGACAAGAGTTTCGAGGAACGACTCATCTTCAAGACTTTCATCCTGAAGTTTGTCAACGCTTTCACTCCAATCATCTACATCGCCTTCTTCAGGGGAAGGTCAGTGTCGTCCGGATAGCTGTGAAATTTGTGGGCACTTCAACATGTTGTTGACCAACAATGTGTCATTTTAAAATGCTCATTTGTTTTTCTGTTTTTCTCTCCAGACTGGTTGGCAGACCAGGCAGCTACCTGTATGTGTTTGAATCCTACAGAATGGAAGAGGTACTGCTTGCAGTTGTAACAAACTCTAATATAATACATTTGATGTGTGAGAAGTCTATGACTTCCCCGCTTGTCTGCCAGAGCATGGCCTTGAAAGCACTCAACCTGTCAACACTGGATGATATGTAGTTGTTTTTGTTGCTCTTCTCAAGCTGATTCAAAGCATGTGTTCCATGTTGTCATTAAATCATGCTAACACCTCATTTTCCGCCTGTGTACTCCATATCCTCATTTTATCTTTATTCCCTCAACTTGAACTTCATTCCTTTCATTTCTCTGTTATGGTCAGCTGAGTTTTGTTTTGTGTGTGTACCACCTACAGGCCTGGCATGTGTACTGCAGAGTTTTTGCCCAAAAAAGTTGGTTTGTGATGATGGAGACTGCCAAATGCAGCCAAAATATTCAATCCTTCGGATTGTGAAATTGATTTTGAGTGTATATTTCAGTAACCACACAATTTACGGATGACGTAGTGGCCTTAGAGTTGAACATCACTGTTGAACTCTCTATCTATATGCCTACAAATGGCCCACATTGCAGCACAAATAAAAGTGAGGACCATGCTTATGGGAGGAGTACTTTGACACGAACTCATGATTGTAAAATGTTGAATGTTTGTGACACTTTTTTCCTCCCCAGAAAAAAAAAACATTGCACTACCTTGTTTTAGGTTACAGACATGAGTGCTGATGATTTGGCTCTGTTTTGCTCTTGCTCTTTGTTTATTTTTTTTCAACAATCTGTGGCTTTTTAGCTTCATTCAAAGAGTTCTTGAAACGTTGACAGATCGTGGTTAAAGGGCATAAACTGCTGCCTCTTTGCTCTGGTTTGGTTTTTCTCAGTGTGCTCACGGAGGCTGTCTGATGGAGCTGTGCATCCAGCTGAGCATCACCATGTTGGGGAAGCAGCTGATTCAGAACAACCTCTTTGAGATCGGGATACCGTAAGTATGACCGACGTGAAAATGACAGTCTGGGGGTCCGCTGTCTCAAAGCCACTTTGCTCATGTACCCCTAACTGTCATCATTCAAGCAGCCGGCTCTGTCCATGGTCAGAACTAGCGAGCCATAACTGCAGTGTTTTGGTGGCTTCTTTGTTTTGCTGATCTGCAAATCGATTCAAAACATGACTGAAATCTGCAAACTGATCCGCGGACAAAGCTTTGTGATCCGTTGTAAAGTGTGAGGATTAGGAGTACCAAATCCTGCACTTTAATACTATCCAGGATCATTTTGTTACCAATTAGGTTGATTAGCAACAGTTAATAACATGATTATCAAAGAGAATATTTTAGAGCCCCTCAGAAGTGAATATGGACAGATGTTCAAACCTCTGGCCTGCTTGAATGTGTGTTGCGTTAAAGTTTGGACTGTGCAACAGTTTATTTTGGCCTGCAAAGTAATCTGGGATAATCTGTGGATAGTGTGATAATGGAAACAAATTTATGTTGCCAATTTATATATCAGGGATCTTACCTTTATAGTCGAACTGATAATTCCCGTGTGTGTGTGTGTGTGTGTGTGTGTGTGTGTGTGCGTGTGCGTGTGCGTGTGCGTGTGTTCCTCAGCAAGCTGAAGAAACTGATTCGATACTTGCGATCCAAACCAGGAGCTTTTCAAGAGGAGGAGAGGCAGACGAAGCTGCAAAGATATGAAATTGACCACTTTTTGGAGCCCTTTGGTGGATTAACTCCAGAGTACATGGAAATGAGTCAGTAGCAGGCACTGGTCATACAAGTTTGATCCACCTTGTATGTTCATCACCAACACCCCTTTTTTGTACTGTGTGTGCAGTCATCCAGTTTGGATTTGTGACCCTCTTTGTGGCCTCCTTCCCCCTGGCTCCACTCTTTGCGCTGCTCAACAACATCATTGAAATACGACTTGACGCAAAGAAGTTTGTGACGGAGTTACGGAGGCCAGTGGCAGCAAGAGCCAAAGATATCGGTGGGTCACCTTCAGCATCATCTCAACATCACCATCATCCGACTGTGGTTTGGACGAGTGGGTCTGAAAGGTGGTGGATCCCCTCATCAGTCTTTCACCACATAAAATATCAGAGTGAAGCCAAACACTCCGGTGGAAACAGACACTCACTGTGAAGTAGCAGCAGGAGTATTTCAAACAAAAATACTGGGAAGTTGCCATTGTCAGTGTGTCTTATAGTAGTGTACTTAAAAGATTCAATTCTTACATAGCTTGTCACTTGTGGTGTCCCCCTGCTTGGAAAGGCAGGTAGACAAAGAGTGATTCCCAAAAACAAGCAAAGAGCGTGAGAAAAAGCAGTGTTTCTGAAAGGTTTTTTTTTTTTTTAAATATGTTGAAATTGAGACATTTTATTTCGTTAGAAGAAGAATTTGATGCATTATTTTACATGTTACCAAGGCAAAAGTTGAGACAGTGCCATAGTTGCCTCATTGCTGTGTCAGCTCTTTTCCAGGGAGTTGATTCTCCCTGTCAACCAGGGAGAATCAACTGTTAGCGTCATAAAAGAAGCCTAATTCTTCACAACAGCACATTGTGTTGGAACTGGACGTGTGAATCCAACATAACAGGCGATTAAAATATCTGGGCTCAACAAATTGTGATCAAGCAGTTGAGGCTGCACAGAGAACTTGGCTGCTTTAGAATCATTTACTCACTTATTATTTCCTTCATTTTTTTATGCTTGTTTCATCTGTTCCAGGACCTTTTAAACCAACATGTCACAAAGAGAACAAAACACAGTCAGCGATTCTTTCAGTTGACGTAAACAGTTAAACAGTGTGGAATGACTTAAGCTACGTCATTCATCAAACAAGTGTCCACAACAGTGCAAAGGATTACAGAGGATCCCATTTTATAGCAATTGCAAATAATAAACTACAAATACTTACAAATATTTATGTTCCTTATGCAACAGACAGTCATTATCCCTCACTTAGCTCGGTTCATGGGGGCAGCTCAGATCCCCAAACACATGGCATGTTCGAGCATCAAAGTCATTCACATGCCAGCCAGTGAACATAGTCCATAAATTCTGGCTCTTCACCAGGGCCTCCACCCAGGAGGGAATGTGAGGGGTGTAGCCTATAGGGATAAGTGTGGATAATGGGTGGAGTTGACCTTTGTGAGATCCACAAAAATGTCGTCCTCGCTACCAGAGGGCCAAATTGTGACTGAGCACAATGCAATTATTATAGAGCTAATTTTGATGAAAGGGTTTTCATTCGTCCATCCACTGCCTTCCACTTAGCCAGAGACTGAGATTGAGCCATGACGGTAGACTCTCCCAAACTTCTTTCCACCTCGACATGTCCTCCAGCTGTCTCAGGGCGACCCACAAGTTGTTCTGAGGATAGTCCTGCTACAGTCCCCCCAGCGGGCAGCACTGGGTCTTTCCTGGGTCCTCCCCAAGCATCAGAAAAAGATGCCTGACTTACCTCAGCTGGCTCCTTTCTATGCGGAGGGGCTTCAGCTGTACTCTGAGCTCCTCCCAGGTGATGGAACTCCTCCCCCTTTCTCCAAGGGGTGCATCTTGCCACCCTACAAATGAAGCTCGTTTCAGCCGCTGGTAGCTGAGATCTTGTCATTGCTCAAAGTTTCCAAAGATAGGTGAGGGTGGGGGACACAGATTCACCAGTAAATTGGGAACTTTGCCTGACAGCTCATCTCTGTTTACAGGTATTTGGTACAACATCCTGAGAGGGGTCGCCAAGGTCGCTGTCATCATTAATGTATGTACAGCATGAATGAACTATTTTCAATGCCACATTTGAAGCTTTCTCTATTGTGTTTTTGGTCTCTCCAAGGGAAACACAGTGGAAACAGACATATTGTCTATGAGAGCAAGTGCATGATTAACAGATTAACTTAATGCGCGGAAAAAAAGCATGTTTATGTTATTGCTTTTGTTATGTTGTTTGTTTTTTTAATTTGGCTTGTTTTCACCAAGAATCAACAGTACAACACCTGCAGCTGAAAGTCTGCAGTAGGAGTGTGTGACTCAGCATAAGGATAGAATGTGCCATTCTCTGTAACCTCAATCCTACCGGCTCCACATTTCATGATTTGGACCTTTTTTCCTAATTAATATTTAATAAGCTGTAAGTCAAGACAGAAAAGTAAATCTCTCTCTCTTGCTCCTGTCTCTCCCCTCCAGTCTGTGCTCTCCTTCCTGTCGTCTGTTTCCTCTCCTGTAGTCTGTATTCTCTCCATCCTATTGTTTGAGTACTCTCTCTCCTGTTGTCTGTGCTCTCTCCCTCTGTCTTTCTCCTGTAGTCTGTGTGTTTCCCTTCCCTGTCCTTTCCTGCGGGATCATTGGAGTCAGAGCAGTTTGTGAGCAGTGCTCCCTATTTGCATCAAGTCTACATGATGTGAATGAGTTTGACTTGTGATGTTAACTCATTTGCGGTAGCTCTCAGTCTCTGTCATACCTTCTTCTTGCCTTCTGCTTATAATCACAAGCAGTAAAAGCAGGACCATCATGAAATCTGGTCCTGCATGAGGTTTCTTGATGGGGACTTTTATTGTGAAGGCATTGGCAAACTTGTTGTCATGCACAAACAGATGTGGGTGCTGATGAACTATTGAAGTGCACTGGTTTGCAGTCATTAATATGCTTTCCATATTTCAGTAAATCCTGGGCTGGTCTGTACTTAATGAAAAATGGACCCAAAACACCCCGAAGAACTTTGCATTGCCATCTGTCTAACTAGCATTTCTGTTTGTGATGTCTGACTCCCACCTCCCACCCCCCACCCATCATCATTTCTAGGCATTTGTCATCTCCTTCACTTCAGACTTCATTCCTCGGATGGTCTACCAGTACATGTACAGCCCAGATGGTTCCATGCATGGATTTGTCAACCACACGCTGTCCTATTTTAATGTCAGCCACTTTCAGGAAGGCAAAGAAACCATGTATCCATTGCTCCTTGGCTACCCTGTTGAGATTTGCAGGTGGGAAATCAGTCTCATTTCACAGCACTCAGTTTCATCACAATCATCCACTGTAAACACACTCACATTCTGCCATTCCAAATCACTGCGCTCGCTTTTTCCAAGATAGGACATACAAGACAAGTTAGCTCCATGCCATCATCCCATTGCACACTGCTATCAGCATTGGAATGAATCAATATTCTTGTGCTGGTCACTCTGATTGGGTCTGTTGGCCCCAAATCAGATGAGGCTGGCTGCTGCCACCTTCGGTAAAACTCTTTGGTCCGACCGATATTTCTTGCCTGTTAGCTGTAAAGAAACTGTTGTAGGTGTGCTGAAGGTCTCGCAGCTTTGCTTGATTTGTGAGATTTAAGAAGAAAGGCACAATGGAGCAGTTCAGTCACTCAGGCCCGGCCTCCATGAAGCCAAAAAAATGCTTTAGTGTCCAAAACGTCTCCCATCCAGAAATCGGACTAATGACCCTCAGGAAACGTTTCCATCCACACAAACCCATTTTCAGTGGAGATGATGTATGCATGACTGGCCAACAAGGCACTGGCAAACAAAACACAACTGATGAATGTAGTGAAACAAAAAGAAAAACTAAACTGGTAGCGTGTCTTTTGTGTCAGAACACTCTGACACTATTCTTAAAAAGAACTTGTATGCGCTGGGGAATAATTGTGTGTTTGGATTGTATTATTTCATATGATTCAATATTCAAAATGTGTAGATATGAATGATTTCAGGCCACTTATATATCCAGAGTAAATTGAACAATGGGATACAATAACTTTTGCAGGTGTTGAGAAGGTATAAAAATGTGTGGATGGGATGATCGTTGTTGTTTATTGTCTTTGAAGGTATAAAGACTACAGAGAGCCCCCTTGGTCAACCAATCCATACGAGATCTCGAAGGAATTCTGGACAGTGCTGGCGGTTCGACTGACCTTTGTCATTGTTTTCCAGGTAAGAGGAAATGTGCTTCAAAATACCAGAAAGGGGGCAATAATGTACCATGCAAACCATATGAAAGTGCTCTTCGTTTACCATACACAATAATTAACCCAACTTTAAAGTGAGGAAAAATAGTATCCTAACTTACTGCAACAACAGAAAACTGTAAAATATGATTTTGGAAAAAAAACTTTACAAGTGCCTCTGCTCGTAAAGAGATTTTCAGTAACAAGCCAGATGCAACTAATGGTGCAGGTTGAAAGCAGCTATAAATATACATAAATGTAGTTTAGCATAATGTTTTCATCTTCACACATTTTGCATAGATTTTACACCCCCCCCCCAACACACACACAGAAACTTATATACAAGGCTCAGCACAATCTTAAATAACCAGCCTATGATACATCAACATGCTAAATAAAACACATTTAACATAAATACATGCAATAAAAACCCAGTACAGACAACAGAGCCTCTCCACACCTTTCAACTATCACACCTTGGTCTTTGAATCACCTTCCAGAATACATTACATATTCTTGGCCCTACATTATCAAAAAACGGATCCCACTCATTGAACCTGACAGGGCACACCTGTGAAGTGAAAACCATGTCAGGTGACTACCTCTTGAAGCTCATCAAGAGAATGCAGAGTGTGCGCAAAGCAGCAATCAAAGCAAAAGGTGGCTACTTTGAAGAACCTGGAACATAAGACGTATTTTCAGTTGTTTCACACTTTTTTGTGAAGTACATATTTCCACATGTGTTAATTCCTAGTTTTGATGCCTTCAGTGTGAATCTACAATGTCAATAGTCAGGAAAAGAAAGGAAACTCATTGAATAAGAAGTGTGTCCAAACTTTTGGTTTGTACTGTAAAAGCCTTTACATTTATTCATAAAAATTGTGTGGGAGTGGAAACAAACTAAACCAACATGATAACCCATCACGCAGAATGACTTTGCATTGTTGTGTTCTTTTCACTTGGAGTATGTTAAATGACAGAACCTTGAACTCTCAAAAAAGAAAGGCAGATGTTGGCAATGCTTATCTAACAAAGCTTGGTGTCCAATCTATCAGCTGCAGTCTGTGGGCCAGTTTTTAGTGGACACGTTGTTCAGGATACACTCTCAGAAGAAATTGTGTTGTTTACTTAACTTACAGTCTGGCTCAGCCACCATAATGGTCTTTATCATTGATAGAAAGGTGATAAAGAATGCATTGCATGGAGCCCCAAGATACCCTAGCAATGCCACTGCATGTGCCTGTACCTGCTATTGCGCTTCTGTGTGAGAGTATGGAAGCTCAATAAGCAGTCTGGGTTTCTTGTTTATTCCATCGTTGTCTCTCCTCATGGCAAACAGCAGTGTATTCAATCATTAATCAAGTATCTCTCTCTCCACTTTCCTCTGCCAGAATGTTGTGTTGCTGATGAACGACATTGTGGACTGGCTAATTCCAGACATCCCCAAAGATATCAGCATGCAAATTCATAAAGAGAAGATCCTCCTCGTGGACCTTTTCATGAAAGAAGAGCAAGGAAAGAGCCAAATTTATGAAATGGCCCCCCCAGCAGGCGAAAATGAGAACTGTGGCAAGAGCAACAAAAACAGCACAACAGCACAGCCACGCACCCGTCTCAGTCCAAACAACGCTAGAAGCTTCTGATTGCGAGCAAACGGGAGCTGGGTGCTTGTTTGCTTCAGCCAAAGTGAAGTCTGTGTTTTTGTTCATGTTCAGAACATTCCAACAACTGGGAAAGCAGCTGGCCAATGAGGTGGTGCAGAAAATGAAGGCGTTTTGCTGCGGGCGTGGTGGGCTGGGGAACTTTGAGTCAGTCTCCACATGTGAACCTGACCTCAGTGATTGTGGAGTAAATCTGTAAATGCGAGTGAATGTGTACAGCAATCAGTCAATGTATTTAGCTTTGCATGCGATGGCATTTGTATATAAATATTTACATTTGTTGCAAAGGTCTGAAAACAGGTACAGAAATGTGTACACATGTAAGTTATGCCAAAGTAAGGAGGAGCTGCACATGATGCCACAATGTATTTTTTTGTGAATTTGAATGAAATGGTTTGATGTCTGCCAGGTAAAATGTGTTCTTTTGTTTGTTCATTTGTGAAATATCCAACACCAGAACGAGGTTGAGACTTCATTTACCTCGACTGGTATAAAAACCCCAGGAACCCATCTGACATTTAACAACTCAAGATTACTCTGAAAGTGGATGCTCTTCCTTTCACATCACATGTCCATGCAGTGGTGAGATCTGATGTTGGTCCTTTAATGCATTTATACATAAGGCAGCAAATGTTCTCTGGTGGAAGGTGAAGCACCTGACATCACATTTTAGAGCTTCCAAGGAGTCCCCCCCCCCACTTTCGTGCATCCCGTCTGTGTGAAAGGCACATCAGCAGGAGGAGGGCCAGCTTCATCTTCCTTGAGACTCTGCAACTACTTCTAATGGGGTAGTTTCAAAGGTGCAATGAGGTGAGCGGATGGGTAACTGAGACAGCAGGACAGGACAGTGACAGTATCGTGAGCCAATACCAAGGTGACAGACACCAGGATGTTTCACTGTTCAAAAGACAAATCATTATCATTTCTTCACCACTGGAAGCCGGTGGCTTCACTTGTCTCTCCCCAGCTGTTTCCCCTCTTCTCGTACTGGAGCTCGCTCACTGTGTGAAACCACAAACAGAGCCTTGGTTGCTCTGTGTTGAATCACCTTTCAGCGGGTTGCCAGATAGTAAGAATCCCATGTGCTGCTGTGCCACTGTCCTGCAAATCCTCTGTGTGAAAAGGGCAAGAGGGTGTACATCTACACATTGGGAAATAGTCACAGGATTTACTTTCCAATGTACAATGCTAAACATTTTGGAAGGAGGGAATTCCTCTTTTGAACAACGTGCCAGACTTTGCACAACAGACTTGTAATACCAAGGTTGAGGTTTCTCGAGCGGTTCTTGTTCCTTCTTACTTCTTTGGCTACTGGTTGGGGAGGGACATTTATGGACAGGAGTGTGAATAAATGTGCAGCTGATAACAGGATCTTGTTGAATTTTGAAAATCTTGTTCAAGGGGAAGACTTTTTTTTTGCTGCAAGCGTGAGCGCTGTCCGATCTTGACATATCCAACCCCTCAAAAAGAACTTTGTCACCATTCTTTAAAAAATAAATAAAGCAATCAGATCAATAAAGTATCAAATAAAATGTGTTCTCTTGATGTTTACTTTCAAGTTGAAAGGAACAGTCTTCAGTGGTCACAGCAAAGGAAGTCATTGCAACACATCTGTTGAAAGAAAGTCAAAGAAAAGGGATCATTTTCAGTGCGAACACAATAAGTCTCCTCTCTTCATTACCGTTTACAACCAGCCCATTAAGCCACATTAGATGAACTGATTGTGTGGATAAAAAATAATATATTTCAGAGATGGACTGACAATGGATTTTAAACAAAAACTACTTTGAGCAAAAAAGTAGAACACCAATAAAGCTGATTATTCACCTTTGATCAGCCCCCACCACCCTGAACAAAAGTGGTTGGCCATTTAACTTAACAAGCATGTTTATGGTCACTTCTGTGGACTGTGTCCATCAATCCCTCCATCCCTCCATCCCTCCATCCATCCATTTGCACTCTTTTGCACTCCGTCACTATTTGACTGCAAAGCTGGTCTCTGGGTCTTGATGGAATCATTTAAAAAGTAGCAAAAACCCTAAACCAATGCACATAATAGTTTTGATTCATCTCATCATGAGAACAACTGAAACACAACAACGCATAAACAACCGACATGACACACACACACATGGCAGAGTAACACATAAACAGGGGGTGCTCACCTTGGAGGCGGAGCGCACCTCAGGAGGAAAAGATCCGGGCTCTTCTGCGTTAACTCCTGACCAGAGAAGACGTGTGCAGAGCCCAGTGCTCCAGCCTTTGTTTATTCTTTGTTTTGGTTGTAACTTGTCTAAAACTCTGGTGAAACACTCTTAACAAAGAACAAGGCAAGAAGCAGACAGGTACAGTGAACCCTCGTTTGTTGCGTGGGTCATGTTCCAAAAAGAACCCGCGAAAGGCGAAATCCGCAAAGAGTCATCTTTATTGTTTACAATTGTTGGGACCCCACCATGTCTCCAAAAGGGGACATTCATGTCCTCTCCCTTTCAAACACAACCCAGTATGAGATTTTTGTCAATGAAGTCCCCTGAGAAATGCTCTTGATCCTTTAAATCTTGAAAAACATTGATTCAGTATTGAGCATTGTGTTTTCCTAAAAATCCCCACCACTGTTCAATCCTTTGGTTGTGACTACTTAAGCCAGTAATGGAGCATCTCTCACTGAGCTCGTCGTCATGGGCACCTCTTAATAATATCTGTACAGGGTTTACCACCCACCACTAGGTGGGAGTATTAGAAAAGGTTTGCGACGAAAGGTGGAAGGAAAAAGTGGCTCCCATGGTTTGATCCTTCATGTTACCTATGAAGCATGTTGAGGAGATGATCGACTTATTACCCGTCAGTCTGATAAGTTAGTGTTGTTATTGATGTTAAATGCTTCAGCTTCCTATGTGCTCTCAGTACCGTTAGCTTACTTTGTTGTGTTGTCTGGTTGTAGGCTAGTAACCAGAAATAACTCTGGGACTGCTATTTGTTGTGTAAGCATGCAGCCACATGTCCATGCATGAAAATCCGTCAGCAGCACTGTCAATACATACTCCATAAGGTTTTAGTTTATCATGTGAATTGATATGCCATAAGAAATTGATTATCAGCCTCAAGATTATCAGATTAACTGTGATCGTGTCATCATTGCCACTAAAAGAGGATTTACAGACGTTTCCTTTATTCTTTATTTTTTCTCGTAATTACGTAATAAATCTGGCTCCTCTTGAATGGGGACTTTACAGTTTGGAACTAAGGCAAATATTAATTTTTTAATTTAATTTGAATCAGTGATTTTCGGAAGAGCATTGCATTCACTGGCAAAACATCTTTTTGACAGATTTTCTCGTAATTACGAGAAAAGAGCTCATATTTATGAGATCTTTTTCATTAATACAAAAAATTCACGATGATTTATTAATATTTCATTTTCATTTTTGTATTTTAGTTTAAAGAAGTAGATTTCCTGAAATGTATATCCATTTTTTTTTCGCTAATTAACTGTTCATACTCCACATACACTTCCTGATGCATAAACTTTTTTTTAAATGATGACCATTGATGAATGAACGAATGAATGAATAAATTTATTGTCACTGGACCAGTGCACTGGAACAACGAAAGTACACTTTGACCTGTCCAAGATTGAACACATACAAACAGAAACATGACATACAGGACAGGAGGATGTTCAGCAGCCATGTTAGGCGCTCCATCCCGCAGATACATGGTGAAAAGACAGCATTGGGAGAGATGGTGGGGGAAAAAAAGGAACACTGTACCACGCCCTCTACAGGGGACGTAGCAGAGAGTACAAAAAAACACCTCGACACAGATAACATTGATTCAGACAACACAGTTACGAACGACGATGAGGCATTGAGTCCGAGGGGGTGGGGGGGGGGGAATCATCAATCTAATATATGCAAGTCAAGATTGCTAAGCGTAAGGTTGTTTCTTTTTTCTCAAGTTATAATTCATGAGCATTTATGAAAGTACTAAACCCTGACAGGTGACACATTACAAACTTAAATACTGTGGAATACTGTGTTTGTAGGGTAACATTTGGTCAAGAAACCTATTGCAGCTTTTGCTCTACTTGACTGTCTTGCTTTTAGCTGGTAAGATGTTCTGTGTTGCTTTGCCCAGTGAAACTTGCCGGATGGTGGAACCAAACTGCAGTGTGCTCAAAGTTTCAACCGCATCGATCGTGTCGGGACTCACATTGACGAACACACAGCACTGAAAGAAACAAGATGACACCCCTCAGTTATGAACACAGTGGAAGTGGTTCCATTTCGGTGCTAATGTAAAATCCTCGACACGCAGCTGCAAAGTGCAACTGATAAGCAACTCATAGAAAACAAAAGAAAGATGGGTCAATATCTATGACAAAAAAATCATTGTGATAAACTCTGCATGCCAGATTTTGGTTTAGTTTTTGTGTGTTAACGACCAGGATTCGTAAGGTCTGCTTTTTTGAACTTTGTCCCAGAAGTAAACAATGTTTACCTTGGCATCCCCACTGAGGCAAGGCTGCAATAGATGAGTGAGCTTTGAATTCCTGAATGGAATGTGGAGGGCATTGCACTTTAGAGCCCCAAACACCTAAAAACAGAAAAAAAACATCGAATTAAGGTTTACTTTCAACTAAAAAAGAAAACTTGGGGCAAAACATTTTGAATGGTGGTCACTTCCAGCTCCCACATTCAGTATGAAGGAAAAAAAGTCACTTACAAATCGTGAAATTGAAACTTCAAAATCATTGTAAACCATGTAAGCTGCTAAAATTATTCATGACTTTGACTTGATACTATTTCACATAAAGTGATTATTGATGATGGCATTATTGTGAATATTTAGAGATTCTTTTAAGCGCATTTCTAAATAGTAAAACCTAAAACTGATTCTACTTTTACAGTAAGTAATGCTCAGGTTAACTTGTTCAACATGTGATTTCAAATCTGAAATTACACAAACTCGATTCAAAAAGATCTCTGGTGTGAGCAGAACATCAAATCATTGACAACACAAGAGTGAGATGTTGCACAATGGGAACATGCTGAGAATGCAGCTCCAAAGTCAGTGGAAGAGGAACATCGTTCTCCTCTGAGATCCTGCTGTCAAAGGTGAAGGTGTGGGGAATCCAGGGTGTGGCCTTTCAGCCTGCATACTCAGTGTTAGGACACCAAACAATCACTATTCGTCGAGGGGTGATGGTGCCAGTAGAGGGGCCCCGTCCAGCCTGCCTTGGCTTTGCCTCATTTTGAAGCAGCATAAACATCTATGCCTAGTATGGCAAACCAAGGCGGTCTTAGGTGGAGGAGTTTTGGCAGTCTCATGTCACCTTGGTCAAGCTTTCTTCTTATGCTCCATCCAACATCCCCCTTTTACTCCCATTTCTATGCACCACATTACACCTACGTCTAAACACTGGAGAGGGCTTATTACCTGCTGCTTATTGCTTGGAACAAAGGGAACACATTGTAGATGTGTGTTGAGTTCACACCATCTAGAAGGGCTTGGAGGCAGCAGCCTAGGTCCCCTCTGTCAAGGAGAGAAACCTCCCCACCGACTGGTGGACTTGGGAGGTTGCGGCCCAAGGGTAGAGTGTGAACTGGAGGTGTCTTTTTGGTCTCCAGCTTGATCCTTTAGTGGCCTTGACCTGAGTTGGTGTGCCTTTGAGATGCAAGGTGTTTCCTACTGTGTGGGGGGAGTGGCCGGCAAGACTATGGAATATGTGAGGAGCTTTTCATCCCTCGACTGCTATGGTCAAAAATTCTAGTCTAATCAATATAGCATCATAAATCTCAATTTGATCATGTATCTTTTTACTGTTTGATATGAATTATAATTGAAGCGATAAGAACCAGAGACTATGTGTTTTGGGCCACCAACTGATGGAGGGAAGCAACCCTGGAACATAGCTGCTCCTCCTCATCATCAGGAGGAACCAGCTGAGGCAGGCTGTGTGTCAGCTCTGGGCGCCCACATGGCGGAAGGATTTCCTCCTCCTCCACCTCTTTTGGTTCGCCCACTGGTCCAATGATGACAGTCCAATGATCACAGCCGTGCCACACCATTAAGAGTGGGCCAGAAGCAAGACCTAAGCATTAGAGCAGGCAAGTCTCTACCAGTACATGTACATTGTGCGTGCGTGTGTGTGTGTGTGTGTGTGTGTGTGTATGTGTGTGTGTGTGTGTGTGTGTGTGTGTGTGTGTGTGTGTGTG
>JAUESF010029173.1:0-22515 GCA_032274765.1 Malacoctenus tetranemus | reverse complement strand
ACACACACACACACACACACACACACACACACACACACACACACACACACACACACACACACACACACACACCAGTAACATTGGTTGCCATGCAAAGTGCTCACAAATTGCTGAGGGTGATTTAAGGTTCAGCATCTCGCTCATGTGGACCGAGAGAAATGGGGAATCCACCCTTGAACCTCTTTGAACTGATCCCTTGTCAACTGAGACTCAAGCTGTTATTTTATCACTCACATGTATGCCTTTTTATTTCCCCCAATTCTTTCTGCATCTATTTTTCGGAGAGATCTGAAACAGTCAAATGGAAACCTGTGCTGTCGATGATGTGTTTTGAAAGCAATGGGGCTGTAGCCTATAGGATTTGCTGGACTAACCTCCCACTGAGCAGCCATTCACCGCAACAGACCCAAACTACTGTAAAGTCTGACAAAAGGAAAATCACTAAACCACACTCCATGTTTAGCCTGTGTCCACCTTTCATATCATCACTATATGCATATGAATGTATTGCGATGGAAGAACATGCAACATCAGCAAAGCCTGTTTTCTTCCTTCCTGTTTTCCTGCTTGTTGTGATGCGGATTCTACAGCAGGTTCAGATGAGTCACCCCCGAAACCTCTTCAGTCATTCCAGCCAGATGCCACAGATGTTTCACATCCAATTAAACATGGGATTTGCTTGAATTACAGCTGTTGAAAAGAAACAAAATCAGTGATTGGCTCCATTGCCTCTTATCGGCAAATTAAAGAGAAAATTAGGGGCTTTAAAAAAAAAAGCAGGGAAAACAAAACCTCTTCATGATCGTTAATCTGCAAACGTCTGTTATTTATTCATGTTTGGAGCAGGTATGAGAGCAAAGAAAAAACAGCCCATAAATCAAAGTCATGCCTGCACAATAAAGGCATAAAAAAAAGTCAGCATGGCAGCGTGGTTATCGATTGCGCACACAGTATATACACATCACACAAATAGTGAAGAAATGTGTGTTTTATAGATTATTCCTTTGTTGTAACAATTCTTCTTGGCAAAATACAAATCTTTACCGTTGGAAAGAAAGACTCTTTATTTTGAGTAGTGGCACATTTGTGAGGAATCTGCATTTACGGACATATTGGCAACTTAACAGTGTGTGAGCCACAGCACTGTGTGAACCTACTCACACAGTGCTCTGGAATGGCATCGCATCCTTCAGTAAATGTCGCTGTATCAGCATCACTGTGGCGCCAACAGCTTCTCAATCAGGTGCTAGTCAGGGCCCCTGGTCGACAGCACCCAATGAGACCAGAAGTTCGGAACAGAAGCCAGTAAAAAATTGCAAAATAAGCTGTTTGACTTTGGCAAAAAAAGATTCAACTCTTTTTTATGGGCACAACCCAAATACCCAGCTTTACTGCTCACCCCACTAATGCATGTTTACAGATGTTGCACTGTTTACAAGCCATGTATTATAGCAATAAAGAAATAATCTACCAAACACTGGTTTCTTTACTGATTGTGCTTGTGTTTAGTAATAGCAGCCAGTGGTGGTGTCTAGTCTGGGCACTTTAACATTCTGTTGCTGACTTGTATGTATAAAACTTATGGTTCTGTTTGCTTATTTCAGCTTCAAAGCTGAACTCAGTCTAAGGCCCAATTCCAATTCCAGTTGTAGCCCTCAATCTCAAAACTGCGCGCTCAACAGCCTGTATAACATGCTTGTGACTATAATGGTAGAAAACAACTGGGCAAAGGCCATCTCCTGTAGCCGCAGAGTTAAACAGGCAAACAATGCAAATATTAAAATGAATTCCCATTGCCATGTGTCGGAGGAGTCTTCTCCTTTGTACAGCTTTTCTTTTAGCTGTGGACAATCTCAAAAACATGCCCAAAGCCCACGCACAGCTGCAGACAGCATTATTATGAATCCTGTAAAATGCTGCTGCTGCTGCTTCTTCTTCTGAATTGACAGACTGAACGCTGTTTTGGCATAATGCTGCCCCCCACAGTCTGAAGACAGATCTGCATTCAAGGGATGTCCCATTTCTAAGTCACAAAAGAGCCCACAACACTTGGTTTTGAAGGCTACTTTGATGAGGGTTAAGATTGAGGGTTGAGATAGGAATTAGAATTGGGCCAAAGTCAACGTCTGGACCCAGCTATTTCAGAAGTCATGTAGAAAAGAAGTCATGTAGCAATTTTAACACTGGTCCCAACTCATGACCACCATTGGCCTTCTGTTGGAACGTGTCTGTTGATTTCTCGGCACTGGCTGTGTTGCTTTCTCGTCCTGCATTTGATTCATACACACCTCCCATCCTCCTCCCTGACTTTGCAGTTGCTTGGTGCCAATGTGCATAACAAGTACTGCCAGAGGTTGCACTCTATAAATGCACTCTATAAATACACAACTCATTTTAGCATCTTGAAAATCTGTTGTGGGTGTGTTTTTCACCGAAACATACCCCCCCTCCCCGAAGCTGATGATGCAGCTAATTTGTAAAAAAAATAAAAAATAAAAAAATACTGTGAATCCCAAAGTGTTTGTGACCTTGACTGCAAGTATTAATGCAACAGGTTAGCTTTGCTCCTTACGAAGAGGTTAAACCAAAGGACGTTCACGTCGCCCGGATCGGCGTCACCGGGGCCCAGGCCTGGGGCTGGGGCTCGACAGTGAACGAGAGGGTTGCTTCCCTGTGTCTTCGGGCCGGGGACAGGTCTCTTACTGTTGTATCAGCCTACGGGCCGAACAGCAGTACAGAGTACGCAGCCTTCTTGGAGATCCTTGGGGGGGTACTGAAAGCTGCCCCTACTGGGGACTCCATTGTTCTACTGGGTGACTTCAATGCCCAAGTAGGCAATGACAGTATTGCCTGGAGAGGCGTGATTGGGAGGAACGGCCTCCCTGATCTGAACCCGAGTGGTGTTCTGTTGTTGGACTTCTGTGCTAGCCGCAGTTTGTCCATAACGAACACCATGTTCGAGCAGAAAGGTGTCCATCAGTGCATTTGGCACCAGGACCAGGCAGGAGGCCGATGATCAACTTTGTAGTCGTGTCTTCCGACCTCCAGCCGTATGTCTCGGACACTTGGGTAGCGAGAGGGGCTGAGCTGTCAACTGATCACCACCCGGTGGTGAGTTGGATCCGCTGGCGGGGGAGGAAGCTTAACCGACTGGGCAGGCCCAAACGTACTGTGAGGGTCTGCTGGGAACGTCTGGCAGAACCTTCTGTCAGGGAGATCTTCAACCCCCACCTCCGGGAGAGCTTCGACCAACCTCCAAAGGAGGCTGGAGACATTGAGTCGGAGTGGACCATGTTCTCCACCTCCATTGTCAATGCGGCAGCACGGAGCTGCTGCCGTAAAGTCTCGGGTGCCTGTTGTGGCGGCAACCCCCGAACCCGGTGGTGGACACCGGAAGTAAGGACTGCTGTCAAGCTGAAGAAGGAGTCTTATCGGGCCTTTCTGGCCTGTGGGACTCTTGAGGTAGCTGACAGGTACCAGCAGGCCAAGTGTGCAGCAGCCCAGGCTGTTGTGGAGGCAAAAACACGGGCCTGGGAGGAGTTTGGGGAGGCCATGGAGGAGGATTATCGGTCGGCCTCAAAGAGGTTCTGGCAAACCATCCGGCACCTCAGGAGGGGGAAGCAGTACCCTGCTAACACTGTTTACAGTGGAAGTGGGGAGCTGTTTACCTCGACTGGGGATATTGTCTGGAGGTGGAAGGAATACTTTGAGGAGCTCCTCAATCCCGCTGACACGTCTTCTGTAGAGGAAGCAGAGGCTGTGGACTCAGAGGTTGACTCAGTCATCACCCGGGCTGAGGTCACTGAGGTGGTTTGTAAGATCCTCGGTGGCAGAGCTCCGGGGGTGGATGAGATCTGCCTTGAGTACCTCAAGTCTCTGGATGTGACCAGGCTGTCTTGGTTGACACGCCTCTGTCACATCGCATGGCGGTCGGGAACAGTGCCTCTGGACTGGCAGACCGGGGCGGTGGTACCCCTTTTCAAGAAGGGGGACCGGAGGGTGTGCTCCAACAACAGGGGGATCACACTCCTCAGCCTTCCTAGGAAAGTCTATTCCAGAGCACTGGAGAGGAGGATCCAGCCGGTAGTCGAACTTCGGATACAGGAGGAACAATGTGGGTTCCGTCCTGGTCGTTGAACACTGGACCAGCTCTACACTCTTCGCAGGGTGCTTGTATCATCCCCTGGACTGACTTCCTGATTTGGATTTGCCTCACCTCAGTGGATTCCCCTGATTGGTTCCCGACCCCTGCCCGTCCCCGACTACGTCCCCGGATCATCTGTGTTACGCCTCTGCTGGTTTTGAACTGTTGACCTGTGTTTTGGAAAATAAACTGTTCAACGTTCGCACTGAGTGCTGTCGTGCAGTTGAGTTCACAAACCCGGCCGCCAGCAGTGACACTAATGCAACCACTTTATAATAAAGTTTACCTGGGTTTGTTGTTACTGTTGCCGCATTAAAACCAGAGTTATGAAGTCATCACAGGCCAGATAAAAGACAGTCTGACATCAACTGGATCCAAGCAGTATTATAATGGCATGATCAATCATATCAAATACTTCCACAAGACTAGGATCAACCCCAAGGGTCTCTATGTGCTATTTGTGCAATGCAGCTTGAAAAATGATTTGATGTTGAATACAATTTTCACATTGTGTACAAGGAAGAAATCTCCATGTTATCTCTATATGAATGTAAGCTAAAAACGCCATTGCTTCTTGAAACACACAGTTCCTGCAGCCTTTGGCACATATACACCCTTATAGCATCCCATGAAAGTTTTTTTTTTTTCACAAGAAATACACTCGCTAACTTTTACTGCTGCATCACTGATCAGTCAGCTCAAGGCAGCGGCTCAGTTTTTGTCCTCTGTCCTTACTTCTACCCTTGCCGAAACAGTCAGGAGCAGCAACGGACAAATTAGGAATAGCACTTTTTTTGAAAAAAATAATGGAAATAAAAATGCATTTTTGTCCATTTTTTAAATTTTTTATTTTTACACTTGACAAGGTCAGTCTGTGGGCCTTTTACGTGCTCTCTTGTGAGCCAGTTGTGTCCCATAAGATGCTTGACACCTCAGCTTTAAAAGAAAAAAAAAGTTATAGCACAGAAACACTGCAAGGACAACCTGGATGCAGACAAAGTGTATGGAGGAAAACATAGACTGATCTGCTGGGATGGGATGAAGCTGTTTGCTCACTTTGCAATGGCTTTGTAGTTCATACAATCAGACAGCTCTCTCCTTGGTAAACTGTTTTCCTCACAGTCGTGGCTGCACTTTGGATGTACTAATATGGATGTGAAGGTCTCCTGCGTAACGACTGGAGCTGCAGTTTAAGAAGATCAGACAGCCCTGTTAACGGAAAGCATCGAAGTCCACCCGCAGCGACACTACTCACTGAAGGCTGCTCCACAGCTTCATGGTGCTGTACCAAGTAAACCGCACGCAAGCAACAACGGGAGACCAACACAAGTAGTTTGCTCACGTAAACATGTTTTCTTTCATTCCTGTCAATGCCGGGTGTGAAAATGGTTAGAAAAGAAATGTTTTCTTGAAAGTGGATCTGCTAAAAGAGTACATGCAAGTTCAATTTTGATAGAAAAGCCAAACTATTTGTTTGTTTGAGGCTGTGTTGTTGTCATGTTGAAGGCTACAGGTCTATGAAAATCAATCTTTTTATTTGGATCAGTCGATGACTTGATCACCATCAACTTAAAATTCATTGGTTCTCGAATCAACCTTCAGGAATCCTGAAAATGTCAACCAAATCTATCAAGTCGTTTTGGAGTTATTCTGTACACAGACAGACAAATGGGGCAAAAATGTAACCCCCTTGGCAGAGGTACTGAGTGCTTGGTTTCTGTCGTCCAGTAATTTGATGTCATTATCATTAAAAGGTGTAAATGTTGACATGAAGAGAGGGCTGGGCCCTCCAACTGTCATGTTTGGACAAACAACGAGGCTCCCTGTCAGTGGGCGACCTCCAGACTCCCATGGAGCATTTTTCCTGCTGTCTCTGTCAGTTCATCCCTGGCCACATGTCGCCGCCCGCTGCGGTGAGCACCACACCTTGCTTCACACACAAACACACAAAAATCAGCTCGATCCGCTTCCTCAGTCAGCCGCCCACGCTCAGTCACGTGGAATGTGCGTGGTTGCACCAGTGGATGTGCCTTTTTTTTTTTTGGTGTGACATTTCACTGGCAGCGGGTGCTGTGTACAGTGGGTGTGTATGCAGGGTTGAGAAAAAATCCACACATGTGAGTGTGAAGGAGAGCTAATGCATTGGCCTTGCTGTAGAATTCCTCAGTGCTTCTTACGGAGGTGGTGTGGAAGCCCCTCCACTTCAGCAACAATGTGTTCCAGCCACGCAAAAAACTTGCAGGGTGACACGCAATGCTTACATTCATCTTCCTCAGCCACAGTCGGCTGCCAGCAAACAGGAAGTCAGGAGAGTTTAAGGTGTTTCATCTCTACTCCTCGTTTCCTGTCATGTTTTTGGAACCCCCCCCCGGTCCTGTTTTTTATATCTTCAGCTGCTCATCATCGTGTTTAACATGTCAGAGAGGACTGATTAGGCCATGATCAAAGCTGTGGTAGCGACACCTCTTACAGTAGAAAGTAGAACGTTCAAAAGTCTGATTTTTTTTCCCCCTGCTAGTCGCTGCCCACATACACTGAGTGCCATTGACTAACAGGCTCTGATACGAATGCCCCCCCCCCATCTTTCCATTTTCTGTACTCACTCAATGCATGCGCAGCGTGATGGCCAAGTCCAAGTCAAATAGAGCCAAATCAGGGTCACAGACGCCGGAGCATGATGCTAAGTCAACAATTCAGTCACCAAATCACAGGGATGTCCAACAGACAGGCTCCAAACCCAGTATCATTTTTTTGTTTCGGAGTTATGAAAACATGCCAACCACTACAATACACAACAGCACATTTCAGGCCTAATATTCAGATGACCAAATAATGCAGCCACGAGGGGGCACAAGCCAGTGTCTTTTTGTGCCAGTCCCAAGCCTGGATAAACACAGAGGGTTGTGTCAGGAAGGGCATCCGACATAAAACTTTCCAAATCAAATACGCAAATAAGATCGATGTCTCCCATACCGGGGCCCCAGGTTAAAAACGACCACCATCGGTGCTGTTTGCCAACAGGTTGCCAGTGGAAACTGGACTACTGTTCGTCGAAGAAGGAGAGGAGGAAGATGTGTTCATAGGAAGAAAGAGGAGGTACACCAAGAGTATAGAACTGAGAGTAGGGACTTTGAATGTTGGAACTATGACAGGCAAAGGTAGAGAGTTGGTTCACATGATGCAAAGGAGGAAGGTAAAAATGCTGTGTGTCCAGGAGACCAGGTGGAAAAGTAGCAAGGCTAGAAGTTTAGGAGCAGGGTTCAAGTTGTTCTATCATGGTGTAGATTGGAAGAGAAATGGAGTAGGAGTTATCTTGAAGGAGGAGTTTGCTAGGAATGTCCTGCAGGTAAAAAGAGTGTCAGATAGAGTGATGAGTTTGAAGCTAGAAGAAATCAAAAGGGTGATGATCAATGTTGTTCGTGGGTATGCACCACAGGCAAGATGTGAGTTAGAGGAGAAGGAGAAATTCTGGTTGGAACTTGATGAAATGATGCACAGCATCCCTTGAAGTGAGAGAGTTGTCATTGGTGCAGATTTTAATGGACATGTTGGTGCAGGAAACAGAGGTGATGAGGAGGTGATGGGCAGGTTTGGTATCCAGGAGAGGAACGCAGAAGGACAGATGGTGGTTGACTTTGCAAAAAGAATGGAAATGGCTATCGTGAATACTTTCTTCCAGAACAGGCAGGAACATAGGGTGACTTAAAAGAGTGGAGGAAGGAGCACACAGGTAGACTACATCCTGTGTGTAATCTTAAGGAGATCACTGACTGCAAAGTAGTGGTAGGTGAGAGTGTAGCCAAACAGCATAGGATGGTGGTGTGTAGGATGACTCTGGTGGTGAGGAAGATGAAGAGGCCAAAGGCAGAGCAGAGGCCGAAATGGTGGAAGCTGAAACAAGAAGAGTGTTGCATGACTTTTAGGAAGGAGTTGAGACAGGCTCTGGGTGGTCAAGAGGTGCTGCCAGATGACTGGACAACTGCAGCTAATGTGATCAGGGAGACAGGTAAGAGAGTACTTGGTGTGTCAACTGGAATGAAAGTAGATAAGGAGACTTGGTGGTGGAATGAGGAGGTGAAGGATTGTATACAGAGAAAGAGGTCAACTAAGATGAAGTGGGACACCGAGATGACTGAGGTGAAAGGTGAACGTAGAGGTAGCATAGGCAAACAAGGGGCGTACAATGACTTATATGCTATGTTGGACAGTAAGGAGGGAGAGACTGATCTATACCGGCTGGTAAGACAGAGAGACAGAGATGGGAAGGACGTGCAGCAGGTTAGGGTGATTAAGGATAGGGATTGGATGATGCCAGTACATACTACTGGGAAGATGAAAAGAGTCACAAAATGAAGTTATGGGAAAGAGTAGTTGAAGCTAGACTTAGGATAGAAGTGAACGTTTGTGAGCAGCAGTATGGTTTCCTGCCAAGAAAGAGCACTACAGATGTAGTATATGCTTTGAGAATGTTGATGGAGAAGTACAGAGTATGTCAGAGGGAGCTTCATTGTGTCTTTGTAGACCTAGAGAAAGCTTATGACAAGGTGCCCAGAGAAGAACTGTGGTATTGTATGAGGAAGTCTGGTGTGGCAGAGAAGTATGTTAGAGTGGTTCAGGACATGTAGGAGGACTGTAAGACAGTAGTGAGGTGTGCTGTAGGTGTGACAGAGGAGTTCAAGGTTGAGGTGAGACTACACCAGGGATCAGCCCTGAGCCCCTTCTTAGTTTGCAATGGTGATGGACAGTTTGATAGATGAGGTTAGACAGGAATCTCCATGGACTATGATGTTTGCAGATGACATTGTGATCTGTAATGAGAGCAGGGAACAGGTGGAGAAAAAACTATAGAGGTGGAGGTTTGCCCTGGAAAGGATTGAATGTTAGTTGCAGCAAAACTGAGTACATGTGTTTGAATGAGAGGGGCCCAAGTGGAAGACTGAGATTCCAGGGAGAATAGACAAAGAAGGTGGAGGATTTTAAGTATTTAGGGTCAACAGTCCAGAGCAATGGAGAGTGTGGAAAAGAGGTGAAGAAGCGTGTACAGGCAGGCTGGAACGGCTGGAGAAAAGTGTCAGGTGTGTTATGTGATAGAAGAGTTTCAGCTGAAATGAAAGGAAAGGTTTTCAAAACTGTGGTGAGACCAGCAATGCTGTTTGGTTTAGAGACAGTGTCACTGAGGAAAAGACAGGAGGCAGAGCTGGAGGTAGCAGAGATGAAGATGCTGAGGTTCTCTTTGGGAGTGACCTGGATGGACAGGATCAGGAATGAGTACATCAGAGGGACAGCACATGTTAGAGCTTTTGGAGATAAAGTCAGAGGCCAGACTGAGATGGTTTGGACATGTCCAGAGGAGAGATAGTGAATATATTGGAAGAAGGATGCTGAGCTTTGAGCTACCAGGCAGGAGACCTAGAGGAAGACCAAAGAGGAGGTTTATGGATGTCGTGAAGGAGGACATGAAGGTAGTTCGTGTCGCCGTGGCAACCCCTGAAGGGAAAAGCTGAAAGGAGAAGAAGAAGGTTCAGATGGCCAAATATGCACAAACCACCCCAAAAAATATTGTAGTGGTATTTTTCACCCTTAATTCACCTACTTTGAGTCATAGCAGACACAAGGATTTGTTGCAAGGCAGCACCTCCCACCTGTGTCTTGTCCACTTCCAGGTCTTCGGGCTGCACTTTGTGCAGCAGATGCAGCATGCACCACGGCGTGTGCCAGTGATCAGCTGGGTGCATTCACACATCCACCAGTTCTTCTAACCCCCAACACGAGGATGCGTCTGAATCTGACACCGAACTACATTCCTGCCATGAAAGCTGCCAATGATCGTGGAAACATTTAGTGTCAATACTAACAGGGGAACCTTCCAACAGAGAGACTGTGACTGCGTTTATTGACAAGCAAAGTCAGAGGACCTAATAGATTTGCATCTGGGACCATTGAAAAAAATGCATCGAAAAACAAAAAGTGAACATTCTTCACAAAACAGATGCATTAATGCTAAATGATCCCGAACATTGTTTATTTTTCCCAGCCTCTTAATGTTTCTGATGCTTGGAGGTTTGAATTTGCAGGGACACAGTGCAGAACTGCAACTCGGTCTACATGGATCCTTCTCCAAGATCTGTTGACCACCGCTGCCATCTGCTGCCATTGCATTGCGAACTCTACTGGCACAGTGTGCAACTGCAGTTCCAAGCACACAGAGGGGGTGACCTCTGCCATAGGTTGCTGGGTGGTCAGCTCCAAATGAGTGGGGTCCAACTCACAACTGGCATAGGTTTAATGAGTTGTCCAAAAAAAAACCTATGGTGGTTCCACCTCAAATGCACTAAACTTTGTGGAGGGTACATGAAGGACCAACTGTGCATTAGGCAGAAGTGGTCACCCCGTTTGGGCCCACCAGGGATTGTGGACCCAAACATGCTAGTAGTTAAACTCAGGATCAGATCAGGCACAGTCTCTGGTCTTCAGTCAGCTGGTGCACATACTATCCTGAAGCCTGATCCGACCCCCCCGGGGACAGCCTGGGGACTTGGTTATGAAGGGAGATCTGTGTATTTATCATCCAATCAAAAAAAAAAACTTGCTTCAATTAAAAAAACAATTCAAACCAAAGAACTTCTACTTCAATCAGAAAAACACATTTTCAATCAGATAAAAAAAGGGTGTCGATTGAAATATTTTGAAACAAACGTCCCGCAGTGGGTGAGCGCTTCGCCATTGGTCAGACATGTTTGATTGACAAGTGTCTACACCAACGACGTCCTTCCAACATGAATAATGCAGCAAGCCCGGCTGGAAGCAGTGGCGGAGTTGTTGAAAAGTAGGTAAACCAGTATTAAAGTGACTGGTGTGATGTCATTAGCCCACTCTCTTTGGTATTTCAATTCAACGGTAGGCTCACCAACTTAGTTCACGTTAATGAATTTGTGTGATGGTGTTAGATTAGATATCTCACCCCACAATACTGTAAGGCTGGAGAGCAGGGTGCTCACGGCTAGCTGATAACGTTAGGTAATCCTACAGTGTGCAGGGCCATCGGCGAACGTTATCAGCTAGTCGTTAGCACCTAGGCTCACCACCTTACAGTATGGTGGGGTGAGATTTCTAATCAAACATTGAAATACCAAAGAGAGTGGGCTAATGACGTTACACCAATCACTTTAATACTGGTTTATCTACTTGTCAACAACTCCACCACTGCTTCCAGCCGGGCTTGCTAGCTGTGTTATTCATGTTGGAAAGACGTCTCAAATAATGCTGCATAGCAAGGTTTTGTGTGCGTGTGTGTTTTCTGTTCTTCTATTGTGCAAAAAACAATCAACAGCCAAATAAATAAGATCTAGCCCAGGTCATGTTTGCTGCCTGTACGGAACACAGGGGGATAGAAAGTGAGATGCACACAAAAAGCAAATTCGGAGTACTTTTATCGTATATCTGTGGCACATCTCTCGTACAGTGACTGTGAATGCGGACTTGAGAGCCACAGTTGGCAGAATTATCTCCTGTTCCCTGAGAAAAGGGGCTGCTTAGCTCTTCAAAACAAGACACATTCATAATACAAATCCTCAATGGGGGAATAGAATCCTCCTCATCAGAAGCAGCCACTGTCGACAGTTTGATCGTTAGCCCTGTAGAGGTCATATCATTTGGCGAGAGCCACCAGCAGCCATCAGCGTGTTGGTGAATCTCTTGCTGGTGGCACGGTCTGAATCACAGCTGGTGTGGAGAAGCTCTCGAACGGTCGGAGAGGAGTGATCAAATCCACATTTTCACTACAACTGATCAAAACATGATACCACTGCTTGTGTAGCCTTTTATTGACACTGTCAAAATGCTGTCTGACTGGGATGTTGCCATGATTGGATCCACCCACACCTGACAAATCAGTGATCGTCACTAACAATGTTTTATTCACTCTATTAGCCATGGTTTTATCAACAGATGGTGCGTTGTGTGGCAGTTTGTACTGTGACACCGACAAAAGTAGTAGAACAACAGGAAGCTCTAGTGCTTTGACTGCAGACATTTTTACATAAAGTGTGGAAAAGCTGTATCCAACAC
This sequence comes from Malacoctenus tetranemus, assembly GCA_032274765.1. NCBI lineage: Eukaryota > Metazoa > Chordata > Actinopteri > Blenniiformes > Labrisomidae > Malacoctenus > Malacoctenus tetranemus. The sequence continues at coordinate 10,304 of JAUESF010029173.1, read as the reverse complement.
TAAATTTCCAACTTCCAAGTCCCTAACTAAAATTGAGAAAAATGCTTTAAAGTCACTTTTATTTAACCATTGAGAACATATGGTAGGGGTTTGTACCACAGCACAACCAGTACCAGTGTTTTCACGTGAGGCAACACCAAGCAACCTCCACGAGTCTCGGCGCTGCCTGAAGTCCGGATCACTTTGTCCTTGTTTGCTTTTTTTTTTTAGAGGCCTTTCTGCTTTATTAAATATTTCACACTTGAACAGCTGAAAGGAAGAGTACACGATGTGCCACCAAGGTCACGACCCAGACTATTACCAAAGCAATGTGGGCTTTTTTTTTTTCCTTTTGTCCTTCACCCTCAGTTCACTTTATTTTATTGCTGGACTTCTGTCTGCCTCTCCCTCTCCCTCTCTCTCTCCCTCTCCATCATGTCTTCTTTGTTCAAACTGAGTCATGCACTTTCACATCTCCTCACATTGCTCTGATCCATCCTTTAATCACTCGCTGCCTCCCCTGCTGTCCATTGAGGGCGAACAAACGAATCCTTTCCCGCTCCGTGCCACACGTCGTGACACAAGTCGCACACCTACCACCGTCCTGCTCTAACCACGCACTTGGGGACAGTCTCGAAAAAAAATTGATTTTCATGAAGAATATTACTTCACAGGTGCAACCAGCACCCAATATTTTTTCCCCAAAACCTTGAACTTTGACCATTTGAATGTCAGAACATTTCTAAAAATAGCCCTGAAATCACCAGTCGTCTCATCTTAAAGGTTAAAGATTTATCACACAGCACTGGAGCGGCACTTGCACAAAGAGCTTGGAAGACCTACGAACGCCTGGACTGCAGCTTATTAGGGACACTGTTTCAGCTTTTCCCTGCTGAAAGACATTTTTTCATCATCATTTGAAATCAAAGTGTGTCAACAAACAACCATATTGACGCTTTCAGTCCACACTTGTCCCAAAGGATCTATGCAAACATAGAGACAAAAAGTGGTGTATTCTTCCATCATTTACATTCACAAAGTCAGATGACAAACAGGACCAGTGAGGGGCTTCTGCTTCTTGCCTTCTGACACAGGGAAATGGATATGTAAGCCACTCTTATCTGTCAGAGGTCAACCACGTCTACTTGGCCACATCCTTGTGATTAGAAGAGGAATCCTGACCCCATTTATCTGGAAGTCAGTAAAAGTAATCTAAACCATATGCCTCACATTCACATTCCCATTGAATGTGGGCAGATAACAAGAAACCTGAAAGATCTCCAGCTGCATTTGAGACAAGTGCTTCAGAGTGTTGTTCAGCATGGGGGTGAGTAGAAAATGAAGGTACATCATTGTTTGGGTGGACTCTTCCTTTAAGTCTTATGTTTCGTTGCCTGAAAGTATTTGTGTTGTTCACGGTTGTGTCAACATTTACAGTGTTTGAAAATGTTTCAAACAGGCTCAGCCTTTACGAGAGATGCTACTGTTATGGTGGTGAGAGGCTGGATCCCCAAAACTTTGATTTGATGCTCCAATTGTCCCTCTTCTCTTATTTACTTCTGGTCATGATGAGACATCTTTTTCTCCTGTTATTATCTCTTCCTCGGTGTTGACAGTTCAGTTTCCCGTAATGTGTTTATTTTATTTGGCCATGATTTTGATAGTTTTGGCTTTGATACCTTCCTCCTGTAACACTTCCAAATGTATTATCCCACACCAGCCTGTCTTTGCAGGCACTCGGCACTGCCATCCAGCTTGTCCCTTGTGCTATTATTTTTAGTCAATGCACATGCGATTTACCTGCATTAAAGGAATAGTCCACCCAAACAATGATGTGCCTTCATTTTCTACTCACCCCCATGCTGAACAACACTTTGAAGCACTTTTCTGACGTCTCAAATGCAGCTGGAGATCTTTGCCGCTTTGTGTGATCCATCAATTGAACATCATGCCGCTAGCCGTGTGCCGTGTTTAGGCCGCAATATCCCGATTGCGCCATCCGCGAACTTTCTTCAAGCCACTCTGGAGCATGCGCGCCTCTCTCTCTCTCTCTCTATCTCTCTCTCTCTCTCTCTCTCTCTCTCTCTCTCTCTCTCTGTTACTAACCACATACGCTCCTGTGCACCCATACATACACATATCACAACACCGCTTCGCTACCCGTGACCTGTAAGCATCACCGGGAAACCCGCAATCGCCAGTTTACACAACCCTTTCTTTGAGTGTCAAGTGTGCTCAGTCACTTGGTGCTACCTTGTGTGCCCTTTAAAAGAACACTTGGAGCAGGCGGGGCGTGGCCATAGACCTTTTTTACACTTCCGCGTTTTAAACCGGATGTGGTGCTGGAGTTTTTCCGGTCACTATATTTTCAGTAGTAAACGGTGATGAAAATGGCTCGGCACAGCTGCTTTTGTTCAGTTCCTGGTTGCTCTTGTGGAGCAAGAAAACAACCCCAGCTCTCTTCCCACGCTTTTCTGATGAATCCGGACCAAAAGAGGCAGTGGATCCAGGCAATTAGAAGGGACGAGGGTCCGGAGTTCTGCATGTAGCAAGGCAGCACTTTTGTATGCAGCCGGCCCTTCACGCAGGAGGATTTTGCCCGCGGATCCACGACCCGCTGACTTAAAAGTGGAGCTGTCCCGTCTCTCTTTCCCTTGAACAGTTTTATCTCACCACCTCAGAGGGAGTCTGTCTATGACAGGGCTCAGAAACGGCACCTTGTCCTCACACAGCGAGCTTGCCCTGCTAAAGCTAACGCTACGGACCACGATTATATAGCGCCTCCACTAACTGGAGAATATCAACTTAAGAATTGCACAAACTTGTCAAATGAATTAATTTGAGTCAAATACAACTAGAGCTACAATTATATGGTGCAATCAGACATGATTCAGCACTTGTGTGTCCTTCGTACCATCAAATGGAGAGAATAAATCAATGGCGTTACATGTAAACTTGAACCTACACTTAAAATGTATTGATCTTCACAGGTATAAATAAACTTGTAGCCCTTGTCAAGTTTATTTGTTTGTGAATTTGCCGCTGCGATTGCCTCCGCATCAGCCAATGAAAAGGCTGGCAAATAAAGGAAGGTTGCTGAAAAAATCAGAGCCATTTCTCCTACAACTGCATGGAGCAGCTACAACAGGAAGTAACCCAGCACCAGGAGACGCCCCCTTCTGGTTGTTGTGAAAAAGGTCTATAGATCAGATGGGGGGGGGGCGGCGGGGCGGGGGAGTGCACCTCGAAAAAAGCTCCTGAAAAGAGACAAACTCCACAAGAACTGATTGTGAGCAAGACTCGAGTATTGACAACAGGTTTCACCCTTCCATCTGCTCCGCTGGGCGGGACCCTCCAGTCCTTTGCAAAAAGGGGGGGAAGTGGAGGAGGCCAATTTGTGCACTCTTTACTTGCTGAGAGTCTTCAGACCACTCGGGTCCAGCTGTGCATCGCTTGACCAAGACAACAATCTTCTATCTTCATCAAGCCCAGGCCATCTCAGAGAACTCCCCCTCTCACCTTCGATCAGCCCTTTTTTTTCTTCCCCTCCACTCTCTCTGTGTCTCCATTGTCTTTCTTTTATTCATCACTCACAACGATCACCTGTCTGCGCCTTCACTTTGCCGCACAGTGGGCCATAACCGCCCCCCCTCCCCCCCGCTTCCCACCAACCTATTTCCACACAGAATCCATTACCTTCCCCAGCCGCTCTTTATCCTCATCCACTAGTCCAATCCATCCTGTCATCCATCCAGCCAAATATTCGCAGAGCTGCTGGCCTCGTCCATCTCAGCTCATCGCAGGGCTCTGGGGCCAGTGTTGCCCGCTCAACCTGAGACTGAGACTGAAGGAGTGGCCTCCTCTGCTGCGTGGGCAGAAGCACTCACCAGGAGAAAAGAAGTAATGTGTCCTGTGTTCATCTCCACACAAAACTAACCATGGGTGATTTCTTTCTTTTAGTACATTTTTTCACACCTGAAAGCACAAGCAACCCACACCACACTGCTGCACACCACGAGTGGGATTACATAAATATGATAACTAGTTGTAGAGAGGGGGCCGGGACAGCGAGGGGATATTAGATGCGTTGGTGATAGGGGAGGATAAGGCAGGAGATACCCTCTGAAACATCTTCTCTGCTTGGTTGGCTTCCTACGACTGGCTTAGTATCAGCCCACTGCGAGCCTGGGGAGAGAAAAATGGGGAGGCGGCGATGATGGCGGCTCAGGGGAGGAAGCGATGGGAGGGTTGAGAGAGTAGGACCAGGGGCTGATTAAGGGAAGCGACTGAGAGGAAGCAGGGAGGAAGGAGCGATAAATGGTGAAAAGGTTAGGGGGAGAAAGGGGAGCCGAGAAATGTTCCAGCCCTCTGGCCAGAGTCCTGACAAAGCCAGGACAGAGATGTCAGGCTACATCCTGTCAGCCAAAGGAATGGGGGCGGGGGGCGGAGGGGGGGGGGGGTCAAGCGGCAGACAATTAAATTTCAAGCCACGGGCCCTTAGCCCATTATATTTCAGCCCTCGTCTTTATCTCCCTCTTTTGTCTCTATTTACACTAGCCCCAGCCCCCACTGCTCAGCGATGAGTCTCCCCAAAGCTATCTAATATCAGTACTTGATTTTCATCTGTTCCCCAAAGCTTCCCGGAGGCCGATCGAGTGTCTTTCCCGGGCTGCGGAGGGACAGACTGCGGTGCTGACCTTGTGAGGTCGCAGCGCTGGCTTCGATCGGATGAAACCCTAAACCTTCCTTTTTGCCACTTTCTGTGCCTCTGTCTCCTCCTCACAGCCAAAGCGCCCCTCCTGCTTTCAAGTCAAAGTCACGCCATCGCCCTCTCTTTTTTACAGATCATCCACGTTTTACAGAACTTGATTGCCTCTGAAGATACAATTTCTTTGTCATCCTGCTGAGAGCATGCTAAACGCCGACTGACTTCTGGAGGTCAGTCAAAACAATGAGCAATCCCATTTTATTCATGGATTCCTTAAGGGTCACTTCTATCACTCCTGCAAGGAGGAAGCCATTACTGGTTATCTCAGCACTTGTTGATAAATTTGCTAAACGAATAGCATCGTTGCTGTCAACCTTGTAAAAGTGTTTCGACTCACCGGTCCTCTCTCCGACTCTTCCACTGTCCTTTGCGCCGGGTAAACAGTTTTCCAGGTAAACTCCATTGTGGTAGCAGTCATCGCCCTCGCTGAGCTGTGGTGGTGGTTCCCAGCACAAACATGGCGTCTGCATGATGCCACACGGCCTGTTGGAAGTGCTGGCAGCCAGACAGTCCTCCAGCCACTGGCACAGCATCTGACAGGCCGCCATGCTGGGGTTCCGTTTCCCCACCACCAGGTACTCGGTTTTAAACTCCCCGTCACCGCTCATGATGGCTGCGCCGGGCCGGGGGGGCCCCTTCCTCATCTGCAGAAACTGTTTGCTGGCCTCCAGGAAGGCCACTGGGGCGGAGGCGTCGCACAGCTTCACCACCTCGTCAAAGCTCTGCATGCTCAGGTAGGTGCGCGTGGTCTCCAGGAAGGAGTCGTACTGGAACGTGCGGAGCTGTGATGGGCTGCAGTCCCTGGTCGGCTTGGTGACTTTGATGAAGATGGTATAGCGTCGGGGATCGGGGTTCTGCAAAGTCCAAGAACAAGGCACGCTCGGGAACACCGACGATGACAGGAAGAAGCCAAAAAAGCGACTCTGGACCAAGGTGGAACAGGAGTCCGACTCTGGACCGGATGGGGCGGCCCGGCACCCGCCCCTCATCAGCAAGAGCACGACATACAGGAGCAGCAGTGGAAGAGGCCACTTTGCTATGCCAGGAACCAAATAAATGATGGCTGTCATGGTGGAAATAAAAGGCAAATCGCTGTGATACGGGAGGAATGTCTTGTTCACGTTCTTGGATGAATTTGCTTCCACTTCTATCGTGGTGAAGAAATAAGGGGGGGGGGTCCCTCAAAGATCCAGCAGGAGGTCCATGGTTGGGTCAATCAACCTGATCGTCACCAGAATCTGGGGGAAGGAAAAGATCAGATTAGAATTAAATCCTGACAGAATGAGTCAACATTCATTCAAGTCATCTCCACAGGAAGAACCAGCTGATGTTGCAGGTGAAACAAAGGGGACTTAGCAAACAGATGGAAAGAAGGGAGAGGAGATATTTTTCATTTCAACAGTTGATATTCGCCTTCTCCCGGGAGACACTTGCTTTCCTCACGTGTCTGCTCCTATATTTCACTCACCAGCTCATTAATTTGTCCAATTATAAAACTATTAATGACTAAAACGCACCACCTGCAGTCATTCGTTGCTCTTCTTTGCGAAGGATGAGCCACAAACAGCAATGACATAATCGGCACTGCTCTTTGTTTAGGCTCATTAAAGCTAAAACAATTAGCTATTGTTTGGCCTTTGAAATGCACATTCAAACAATGATTAATAGGTCATTGATTGGTTTTTTTCTGTTTTCACAAAACTAATGTTGACGTCGTTGTTTCACACTTTCATTGATTGATGTACAGGATTTCTTCTCTTTTGGTATAGGTTCTATTGATACATTCATTTTCTGAGAGCTTTCATGGTATGAAGATAGTGTCCATTGATTTGGGTTACTCCTGAAACAGAAATGGCTGTTTCGGCTCTTCGTGTGATAGAGTGAAAGACAGAAGGCAGATTGTGAATGTGGCAACATTTCTGCACTTTGGATCTGAGAAAAATATGACATGTTTTGTCCTTTGATGACATGTTTTCATCATACTGATATGATCATGCTTGCAGGAGAAACTTGATAAAATTTGCACAGTCGTGATTGTGGACGTTGAAAATGCTGTAAGTTGTAAGAGATAAAAGTGTGGACAAGAGGAAGGAGAGATCACTGTTATTTTAAACGGACACACAAATGCACGCACACGCACACACACACACACACACACACACACACACACACACACACACACACACACACACACACAGCAAAAAACACACAGGTCTGATGTAAACCATTAGATTTTGTGTCTGAAGGAGAGACAGCAAACACCTGCTGCTTTTATACAATTGTCAGTGAAACTGTGTCACCAAAGATCTCTGTTTTGTTTTGTTGTCTGCTGTTTGTTTCAAACCGCTTAAACCTTCAAGCTCAATGTCAGCATTTTTATTTGCTATGTGCTTTGATTAATCCAGTATTATTTCAGGTGATTTTCTGGAGGCCCACCGGCCAGCCATTAGTTTCCTGCAGCAGGAAAGTCACCCAAACGAGCTGTGTCATGAAACGTTCGATGCGCGGGCTCCATTGTCAGTGCGTCAACGACAGACACCGGTGGATCTTTATCCCAGGCTGCGATATAGATTTCACAGGAGAGGGAGCCGACAGCGCCTGTGCATGATGTAGCCAGGGAAACCAGTGGGGTGAAACCTCCCCCTGATCAATCAAAATGATCTGTGGGCCTCTGTGTGTGTGTGTGTGTGTGTCTGCGGAGGAGCTCTGCAGAGTTGAGTCCCGCGGACGACACATTGTTAAAAAAGAAAAGAGTCATCAGAGCCAATCACACACAACTCAAGCCCGGTGACTGACCTCAAACTTAATGAAACTGTAAATCTGGCCCCTTCAACAAGTCGTTTTCTGCCCTTTAATGATACAATTGTATATTACGGAGCTGCTCCGACAGCTCGAAACACAAAAAGAACTCCCAATCATAGCAATGAAAAGATCTGTGTTTTGAAGACATATAAAAACAAAAGGTTTTAATCCAAGCAGTGCTTCCTATTAACTATAGTGTATCAGGTCACCACAATTTGTCTCGCCACATTTTCTGATTCACGTTTTTTTTTGCCTTCAGACATGAAAGTGTGCACAGATTTGTTCAGCAAAGCGATTCCAACAACCACTCAGGCCCTTCCTTATAACACTGCGCACATGTGCAAGCATGCACGCGGGGTACACACATGCACGCATGCAGGCCGGCTGCGTCCAAGACTGTTCAGTTCGTGATGAAAAGACAATATAGTTCAACACAAATGTTGAACTTTGACTGCATAAATGTTTTCAAAACGACATTGAAAAGTGTCGTTTGGCAACGTTAGCAGGCTCCAGCAACCCTCTGCTCAAGCCACTTTATCAGAACTAGATAAAGACTCGTGAGCCTTTTGACGTTTCTGTTAAATACTGTTTTGTGTCACAGACGAGTGACTGTATATTGGTGGAAGTCGAAAATGCGCTGAACTGAGGACAACAGAACAGTCAATCTTCTCATGTGACTGAAAGCTGACATGTCAACTCAGTTTCTCATTACTATTTGGTGGCATGAATAACATCTCAACTGACCCATCACATCATCGCATGAGCTTTCTAATGAGATGTCTGGACTATGAGGAGGAAGTTACCACACTTTGGGATTCTCTTCCATACCGCGCCTCAACCTACCCTGATGTTCAGAGTCAGGATAAGGTGAAGCTGGTCATTGAGTCAGGAAGAAAAGCCAAAACCGGTGCCTCTGTGACTGATGAAAATGGGGGAGTGGGTTGTGGGATTCCAGATGGTCAGTCTGGATGCGTTCCTCCAGTGTTATGGTGTTCGGGGAGGTGGATCTAAAGACATCCTGGCAACCCGAGAAAAGTTCAAGAAGGATGATTAACAGAGGAGCGTTTCGGGAGTGGGAGGGGTGGGGGGGGCTATTCAGTGTGCTCCCTCCTCAAAACGCAATATCTTAAATCACTTGTCCTATCCTGGTATAGTGATCCATCCCGTCTGTCTTTTAATGTCCCCCTCATGTTTCAACCTCTTTAGCCTTTCCCATGCATCTGCTGCCTGGCAAGCCTTTGACTTTGGCTGACAGGAGGAGCTCCCTTTCACCAGCCCGACCTGACAATAATGAAATGAATAGGGCTTAAGCAGGGAATAAAGAGCTCCTCTTTATTGGCAGTTCTACCTCTTCCATCTCCACCCCGCCCCTGTCCACAGAGCGCTCCCCCCCCCCACCACCTTCTCATCCCGTCCTGCTGCGAGGAGGCCTGATCAGCCCACACGCCGTGTTCCACTGAAGTTTCATGTTCATGACAAACGCCCCTCATTAATCGCGCCCCACTCCCCACCCCCGGCCTTGAAATGTTACACCCCCTCCCCGCCGTCCTCTATTGATCACCATATTTGAGACAGCTCACGGATAGAGAGCAGTCATCTACACACTTTGTTCAACTGTCCAGCAGGGAGGAACACAATGTGTGTGCAGTGAAAGGAGAGATCTGAGGCAGGGCTCCACAGTCTCGCAGTCTCCAGCGTTTAATTGGACTTGAAGATTGAACTACTGTTCCCTGTCAATCAATAGGAACAGCTCCATTACATGTGATATTATGCGTTCTGAACAAGAAAGCCATCGGGGGCTCGGCGCTGTTGAATTCACCTGCTCACGCTGACTCCTAATGACTTTTTGAAAATATCACAAACTTTCACAATGGTTCTAAGGACACCAAACATAGACATGTGGAGAGCCAGCTTTTTGTTAGTCAAAAATGAACATACAGAGCAATTCGGCGAGGAACTGTCAAATAAAAATGAAAATGACATGTCATGTTCAAATCAGATGAACCCTAAATTGATGCATGCTTCTTCTGGTAGATGAGATTCTTCTCATTTAGCGACACAAAGTATGTTTCAGTCTTGTGTTGAAGTCTGCTTTCTACTCATAAACGACGGGCCCTGATTTGAGCATCGAAAGCGCAATGTGCAAGGTGCACGATGGCGCAGCCCATTGTTGCCAGTTTTAGTGTCTTGGTCTAAAAGTCAGGAGGGATTGGGCACATTCATGGTTTGCCATTTTAAATATTCAGTTAACTTCTTTAAAAAAACACATTAACAACTGAGGCAAAGAAAGTACCCAGTACACAGGAAGTATTTAGGCAAGAGTTGTAGGTCGAGCACAATATACAAACACAAAAAAGGGACTTAACATTGGAGGGGTGTCAGTACCCACATGCTAGCAAAACAGCAATTGCAAAAAAGCTGTACAGCCATAGGAGTGAACAATCACGCTGAAAGCTCTGAAAGAAATGACTCAGCTGAGTCTTTGGTTTACACTCTCAACAACTTCAGAGGAGATCACTGTGAAGGACAGTTTTTGCACTGTATTGTATTTTCTATAAATGCACATTATTGTACAAAGAACTCTTGGCACTTTTCAAATTAACCAAGGGAGAAAAGTAAAATTTCCCATCTTTCCCATGCTGTCATTTGACTGGTCCCACCCAATTCAGATTAAAGGGATAGTACACCCAAACAATGATGTGCCTTCATTTCCTACTCACCCCCATGCTGAACAACACTCTGAAGCACTTTTCTG
>JAUESF010029144.1:3384-17144 GCA_032274765.1 Malacoctenus tetranemus | reverse complement strand
GTCCTACATTCAAAGACTTTTGCATCGTGAAGTTTGTCTCTTTTTCTTTGATTTCTGTGAGTTTGCTTATTGTCTTTTTAATGTGTTTTGACACTTTCCCTTCTCTGTCTCTCTGTCTTAACGTGGACCAGTAGGAACCTTCAGAAACAAGCAGAGTACGAGCTCTTCACTCTTGTGCTCACTTGAATCATTGAGCGCCACTCCCTTGTGCACTGTGGTCCAATCCATAGACTTCCTGTGCAACATTTGCACTGCAATGACAATGCTCAAACCATGCAGGCATAATACGCATCCTCCCATTCGGCAGCATAACCGAACATTTCATCAGAGTATTGTTAATACCCAAATCCTCCCAGTAAAGCTACACCCTCAGCAGGCACTCGACCAAACTCTGCTCATTCATTCATTTGTTCATTCATTGACACAGTGGTGGGCACAGCTAACCAAAACGTTAGCTTCGCTAATCGCTAATCCACAAAATGAGAAAACAGACACATAAACACAAACATTACAGTCATGACATTCGATATCAGAGATCTTTAAGCAAAATAAATGGACGTGAAATAAGACACATGACAGCCTGAGCTAGCTACCTCATGCTAGCTTGACGCAGGACACTGATTGTAAATTTGGAGAGCTCCAACAGGCCAGATGTGAACTTCAGCTAACCCTTACTTCCTGAACTCGGAGGTGCATTGAGACCAACACACCATCATGTTCGCATAGCTTCCTCTGCGTGTACATGTTGGACATTGTTTGTGAAGCTAGCAAAATTGCTCTTCCACTAAACACAAAGTCAGCTTCGCTAATAGCTGTTAGCGGATTAGCAGGACAGCGCCCACCACTGCCTTTATTCAAACTGTGTTCTGTCCTTCTGTAACTGGTGTTTTATCGTCTCCTCCAACAGAGGGCGTGGTGTCGCAGAGCCAGGAGTCCTGTGGGCTGGACAGCGTGTGTCTCAACGGAGGCTACACCCCCAACACCTTCACCTTGCACGGTCTGGGGACGACACCCGGCTCCCGGGCCGGAGTGGTGGGCAGCGCCGACCTCCTGCGGGAGGGCGGCGTCGGAATGGGCGGGGACGACATCTCCCCGGCGCTGCTCACGCCTCACGGCGCCTCGGACCTGGGTGGCGGCGCCGGCATGCGCCGCAACCTGTCGGACGCGGCGGCGCTGGAGAAGATGATCATCTCGGAGCTGGTGCAGAGCAACCTGCGGCCCTCCGTCCCCATGCCCGTGCCCCCCGAGCGCTACGGGAGCCTGGCGAGGCCGCACCACCACGACCGGCCGGCCCTCGCCCACACCGCCACTTTGACTCGACACGCGCAGCCAACCCAGGAGGGCTGGGCCGCCACCATGCAGCCCAACACCAGGCACAACGCGCCAGATGGCTGGGCACACGCGAGGCAGCTCACGCAGGACGCGGAGACGCACCCTGCCACGCGTGGGCCGGACCACGCCACCGCGCAGCGCTTGCAGGACGGCTGGTCGCACGCGCGCGTTCCTGGAGACCCTGAGGCCCGCGAGCTGCTCAAAGAAGGGGAGCGCCTGCAGCTGCAAGGCACCCTGGGTCGCCGTGGGCTCCAGGACCGGCAGCAGGCGCGCCCCCCTGCACCGGACGTCCAGGCCCGGCCCTACTCCACCCTCAGCCGCACCCCAGGGACTCTGTCCCGCCACCGCAGCACGGCAGAGTCCAGCGGGGGGACGGTTGGGGACAAAGAGAGGGACAGGGAGCGGTACCGGGACAGGCCCCTGCCGCCTCCCCCTCCTCCCCCGCCGCAGGAGTCCGAGCCGCTCTACAAGGCTCTGGAGGAGCCGCTGCTGATGAAGCAAAGGGAGGCGAGTGTGGAGACGTGGAGGAGCGGCCAAGACAGAGACAAGGACGAGACGTTCCTGCTAAAGAGAGACGGAATAATGGACGACTGGAGAGGGGGGTCGGAGAGGGGGAGGGAGGAGGCTTTCACCGCTCAGAAGAGGGACAGCGAGATGGATGAATGGAGGGGCGGCATCGACCGAGGGAGGGAGGAGCCTCACATGCTGGAGAAGAGGGATGGAAGGATGGAGGTGTGGCGAGGAGGCGAGGCGGAGCAGGAGGAGACGTTCATCACTCAGAAGAAAGACTTTGGGCTTGACGGATGGAGGGGCGGGATGGAGCGCGAGAAGGACGAGTCTTTGTTTTTGAAAGAGCGAGACGGCTGGCGAGCCGGAGCGGAGCGCGAGGGCGAGAAGCCGAAGGACCGGGCGCTGGACGTGTGGCGAGGCGGCATGGACGTCGACCGCGACGAGGCCTTCCTGTTCGAGAGCAAAGATGGCGGCCTGGATGGGAGGAAGCGAGGGAAGGAGCGGGGGTCCCTCCGCTACCGCGCCGAACGGGAGGACTCGGACGGCTTCGCCCTGCCTCTGACCCCCGACCTGGACCTGGACCCCGACGCGTCGCCCATCTACGCGCGGGACTCCAACCCGTCCCCGCTCTACCCCGGAGACCGCCGCTCGCCGCCGATCAGCATCTTCCCCCGGAGCTCCCCGCCGACCAACATCTTCGCCCCGCGGGAGACCGGCTCGCCCCCCAACAACCTCTACTCGCGCCACTCCCCGCAGGTGTACAGCCGCAGCAGCTCCCCGCCCCGCTTCTACACCCGCACCTCCCCGCCGACCCTCTCGTACCCCGACAGCAGCCCCGACGGCCCGGAGGAAGCCAGCCCCAGCGGGCCGCCCCAGCGGCCGTCGCTGGAGCTGCCCTACAGCCTGGGGCGGCCCCCGCTCGGCCCGCGGCCCAATCACCTGCAGACCTTCTACCAGCCGCCGCCGCTGGCGTCCAACGGGGAGGCGGGCTACACGGCAGAGCCCACGTCCGAGGGGGAGGACGGACAGATGCAGCGAGTGACGAGCCTGTGACTAGGGCGGTGGTGATTGGGGCATAGAAACCAGGGAGGGGGAGGAGAAAAACGGTAATATGAGAAAACAAGCAACAACATTAAATATTGCCAGTTACATGAAAAAAAGATGAGAACGATAAAATCACAAGCAAAGATAAGAAAAGATTAATGTAACAAGGATGACTAAACCTTTGAACGGCTCCTCCCTGCTTTTATCTCCTGATCACCACGAGACTTCCCCCTGTCCATGTTTTGTTACTTTTGTATGACTGTGGTTCATTTCTAACTCTTCCTCCTCCTCCTCCTCCTCCTCCTCCTCCTCCTCCTCCTCCTGAAGCCCTGTTGTGTCTTCCCATCTCATTGGTGCTTATTCTTCTTGGCCCGTCATCTAAGTTTCTATTGCTTCATCGGCTGGGTGTTGCCCCTCCCTGTAGCAAGCAAACAGTGTGTCAAAGAAGCACTTGTGTGTTGCCAAAAAATCCTTTCAAAGAATATGTGCATGACTTTATAGTGGCTTAAGGCTACATACTGTAGGAGGAAGTGCTGAAGTTTGTGTGACAGTATATGTGCGTATGTGTGAGAGTGTGTGTGTGCGAGTGTATGTGTGTGGCTTGATGAGCATGGGCGAGTGTATGTGTATGTGTGTGTGTGTGCGAGAGAGCCAGAGCGTTTGCGTGTGTGTGTATATACTTCATTCTTGTATAATTAATGTATCACAGCAAAGCATTTTATCAGTACCGAGCGGAGGGCCTCTTACACACATCCCCTCCGACTGATTTTGAACTTTTGACCAATCCTCTTTCACATCAAGACCAAAACCTTTGTCCCGCGACCTGCCACTGGCTACCGAACTTGTTGCCATGGACTTTGTCATAGCGAGCGAACTCTTGACCGCAGAGCCAGAGATCATATAAAAACCTCAGAACTTTTCTGCAACCCCCTGAGACCCTTGTACATACCGACCTCAAGTGTTCTGATTGTCTTGTATTGCTATTGAAGTTCAAGTAAACATGTGAAATAAACGTTTCTGTGTCTTCGTGTGCAGTCACGGGAAAGAGTGTGGACGGAGAGCAAAAAGTGAGAAATGAAAAGGATGCTGCAGATATAAATAAAACAACTGGAAAGGATTGCATGAAGGGTGACAAACGACACTTGACATGGTTGAAGAATCTATCTGTTTGTCTTGGCCAGGAAACAACAGCGCAAATTCACCAAATGCATCATGTTAAACACTGAAAGTGAAGAAGTAGATTTTAATTTTATTCACTCACACACACAGTTGAAGTTGGGTCGGTAAGTAAACATGCCTGCCACTTACCTCAGTGAGGATTTTCAAGTAACCGCCACATAATAGCAGTTAAGTGAGTAATTCAATTTAATTAACCTCCAGGTTTCAAATTAAGAGTCAGGATCTGATTCAGGATCCAGGACAAGTACAAGTGTTTGCGCTCGTAAAACTGTGAACTTATAAATGTACTTGGGGCTTTAAACAGTAGCCAATTTCACTGTCTGGATCAGTCTTCTGTATATTTGCCTCCATAAAATATTTTGGGAAAAGGCTCAAAAGTTTATCCCCCAAAATTTGACTCGAAGTTAGTGGGCTGTACAGCTCGAACATTGGAGAACTTTTAAAAAACGAGGCTTGTTAATTTGAAAGATAGAACAATTGACACAGTAATCGTTCTTCCCAAGAGAGACCCTTGCATTCATCAACAGATTTTGGCATCTACAGCAAAACCCCCCAAAACTGCCAGTGCTCGTCGAGATGTTCGGTCAGGGTCAGCACTCTGTCAAAGGACCTCGACAATATCAGACTCTTTTTTTTCTTTGGTTTTTCTTCAGTAAAGCTTTTATGCTGAAAGAAAAGTTGGTTTAAAATGAAAACATACCAGCTGAATCTCATAGAATGTCTAATTGTGTAGAAACACACATTGGATGGACTTCGTCAGACTGTGTGTTGGGTTTATTCAGAGGTTTTGGATCCTCGTTGCGTTGGTATTTCCATCTGCGACGGAGGGGGGGGGGTTGTTTGGAGGCAGATGGAGTCTTGCTGCTCTGCAGGGTTTTGGTCTGCTGGTTTGTTGTGGACCAGAGTTCACATGGAAGCTTTCGCACTTCCACAAATGAACCACGCTGACAGAGAAGCAGCGCCCGAGTGTGTTCTAATCAAACCCAAACCTGCCAAGTGTGAAGACACCCATACAGAGCGGAGTTACTCAACCCTGGGCCCGGGGAGCCACCGGCCCGCCTGCTCGGCTTCCTGCTGCGGCACGACTGGTTTCAGGCAAGACGTTGGTGCTGAACTCTGCAACAGCGTGATGGTACAAACTCAATCTGGACTGTTGTCGGAAACATATGTCTTACTCTTCTAATTATTCTGGCCAGAAAAGTCTTCAGTGAACAAACTAAAGAAATCAATGTGAGAAAAACACATCACTGAGTTGAAGAATTTCTGACGAAACTACAGTCAGATATTTGTATCCATTATTGTCCCAAATCCACAAATTTGCCACATCTTATCAGATTCACAACAAAATGTGTGTGTGTATGCATGCGTGTGTGTGTGTGTGAAATACTTAAAGAAACATTTCCATAAAAAATCTGATATTTTTAATAGTTTTCCTGCTTTTCGAAAAGCAAACATTGGTTACATCATTAAATCTGACAGCTGGCAGCATTCACACTCGTCTGTTAATCACATACTGTTTGTCTCTTCTTTAAATACTTTGACTACATGACATTCTGCACTCAGATGGACGGACACACCCGATCTGCTCGGATGACACAAAAGAAAAACGAGTTGCTTTATAAACTACTTGTGCTTCCCTTCATTATGTCAAGAAAACAAAAACTACACCAAACATGACCTGATTGTAAAAAAAAAAAAAATACCTCATCCTATGTATCAAATCTCTTACAAAGTGGTAATAAACATTAAGACAACAAAAGAAAGGTGCTTTGACAAAAACATTCAAGTACAAAAAGAAAATCTGTATTTACAGGTGACGTATTATAGAGTGGTAGTTGTTGCCGGGGAAGTGTCACAGGTGGAGCTAAGATCGGTCACACGGACGGGAGGTTGTGTGCTCGGACTGCTTACATAAGACGCGACACCGGCTGTGGATCACAACGTCTTTCAGCACCTTCTGTCCTTTTCACCTCCTTCATGCTGAATGGCTTTTTTCCCCCTTTTGTGCCACAGACAGTATTTCACAAGGTCACCTCTTCCTTTTCTCTCTCTCACATTCTGTGTTCAAATACTGAGGTATGTGGTTTGATTTCACAGGAAACAGTCTCACATCTTCTGTTTTTTTTGTGTTCAGTCTTCAGGCAGCAGGTGGACGGTGGCGCTTGGAGGAATTCGGGAGGCGTCGGGGCTTTAGCAGACGGTGTGGTGGGGCGACAGGGGGCTGTCTGGGGTCTCGGTGGGAGATAGATCTGAACTGGAGCTTTTAAACATGGATGAAATGTGGAAAGCCTGGAAAAAAAAAAAAACACAAACACGAGTCCAGCTTGAGGCCAAACCAGACTTTGACATGTGGACACAGACCGATGCACGAAAACAAGCAGGCGAGGTGTACTGACCACCCAGTAGGCAGTGAGAGCCCCCTGTATGTAGCCTGTTAGCACGTCGGATGGGTGGTGCCTGTAGTCGGAGATGCGGGTCAGGCCGGTGTAGACGGCCAGCAGGACCAGAAAGAACTGCAGCGCGGGTCTCAGCAGTCGAGCGCCGCGCCAGGTGAAGCGAGCCTGCAGGTAGAACTGCAGGGACACAAACCAGCACAGCCAACTTTCATTCCACTCAACAAAACAAGAGTAAAGCCATTCTCACAGGTCGGTCGATGCTGAAGTTTTTATAGTTCGAAAAATGGATTTAGATGCACTAGGTAACGTGTTTTTTTTCTAATAAAAGAAAACGTTATCTCTTAAATATTGTCTTTTTTTCTGACATTCCCAAGCTGAAAATAGAAATATCAAAATCCCCCCTTTAAATGTTTTTACTTTTTGAACAGAACCTTTGGAGCAAGCCGTTTTTATGTGGAGCTCTCTGAAGCTATTGAGGGATGTTTCGTTTTACTGTCTTTATTTTTACAAAGTCAGTAAACAAACAAACCAAAAATCTGCTCTAAAATGTTAATTGGTCCGGCACTGAAATCTACATTTAATCTACATTTGATTAACATTCAAAGC
Source organism: Malacoctenus tetranemus (assembly GCA_032274765.1). Lineage (NCBI taxonomy): Eukaryota > Metazoa > Chordata > Actinopteri > Blenniiformes > Labrisomidae > Malacoctenus > Malacoctenus tetranemus. The sequence goes on along the minus strand of JAUESF010029144.1, from coordinate 10,077 downwards.
CTGAAATGTCACTGATTGGAAGAAATTTAACACTGCATCTTTTTTAAAAAGGTTATACAATGCGAATGCCACATTTGACATGGAGATTAATTGTGACACAATGACTCTTCATTTGAAAAAAAAACAGTGTGTACTAAAACAAACTTACTAGAAAAAACCTGGCATCTCGTGGGTTTCTTGTTATTCTTCGAGTGCTGCATGGACGCAGCGAGTTACAGATTCATGTTTCCCAAAGTAAAGATGCAAAATACACAAGGGAAGTGTGAAGCAAAACAATCACACTGTTGTCACATTGGAGCAGCATACATAGGAAGTAGCTACTTCAATATTTAACAAGATCCAGTCAGCTTTTCTGCGCCTCACTCTGAATGCTTTTGTATGACATGTTGCAAAAAAATGCTCCTGTTGATAACTATAATGCTCACAACAAATCTCTATAATGATATATGATAATCCCTCTGATCAGGTTTGAGTTGTTAAGTCACTGAATCTGTAGGCAGAACTATAATCTTTCAAAACACCTCCGAGTGAAGCCTGACTGCAAAGTGTGGTGAGCTGCACACGATTGAAACTGATGTTTTTTTGAGTTATGTAACAGCAACAGCAGTGAACAATGAGTGCGGACGAATGTTTTGCATCTGTTTACAACAACAGAAAACGTGTAATTTTTTTTAGACACTGATTTTCAAGGAGTTTTCTAAAAACTTAGACATATTTTTTAGACCAATAGAAAATATTACACAGCACAATAGGAACTGAATATCTGTCAACAAAAAGGTGTCTTTCTAATTTTAACTTTTCAATTGTTCAACAAAAATATCTCTGATTGCAACCTCGAAGTCTGCATGCAAGTGCGAGTCACAGGACCGGGAACAATGCACGGGCCTTCGTATACAGTACGCATATATATGCGAGGGCTCACAAAACATGCAGATATGCCCACACTGCCACACAATGGAGCAGAGCAGTGAGACGGTGATGCGAGGTCACACTCCTCCCACAGCGGCACAAAGCGCTCTCTGTTCGTCCCGCGACTCCCTTCAGCCCCTCTCCTCTTCCATTCACTCGCTTTTTGATGCGATCGGGACTGATGATGAGACCCTGTTTCATTCATTCTCGCTCTGCCGTTTATGTGGCGACGGTAATTGGAAATTGGAAAGACGGTCAATTTTGCTTGCCAGACGAGTACGTGCGTGTGTGTGTGTGCCCGCGCACGCGCGCGTGTGTGTGTGTGTGTGTGTGCATGAGGGAGAAAGAGACAAAATGTGTGACAAAAGATGACAAAAGACAGCTTGGGTAGAGATACTCACAGCGAGATAGAGCATTGTGTACATTGCGAAAGAAGCGTGGCCAGAGAAGAAGGACTTCCTACAAAATTGGAGAAGTATTTAGTTACACGTTTGACAAAAAAACAAAAAAAAAGTCCATCAGAGGCTTCATAAGCACGCAAACATGCACACACACCTGGCCTCTTCCTCTAACCGGTGGTCAGGCTGACGGCAAGTCACTGCCGCAACGTAGGTTCCCGGGGTGCAGTTGAGCGACGCGTAGGTGACGCCGCACACGGCCAGGAAGTGCGGCCGAAGCCGGCCCACGCTCAGCTTGGCCATGTTGGTCAGCGACTGGCCGATGCAGCAGCCGAACAGGAAGCAGCCCAGCTCCTTGTACAGGCAGGAGACGTACAGGTTCCTGACGAAGGCCTTGGAGCTCACGCTGCGGAAACGCACCCGGTAACACTCCCCGAGGGCGATCTGGAGGCGCGCACATCAGGTGGCACGTTACTCTCCCGTCATAAGAAGCTGAGTCACGGCGCGAACATTTCTTTTTTGCTGACGCAACCCGTGAAGACGGCGAGTACTCACCGTCAGGCCTGTGATGACGATGCCACCGGCGATGAGTAACTCGTCTGGAATGGCTTCCCGGTGCAGGTAGGGGTAGGTGATGCTGGGGTCCCCGCACATGAAGCCCCTCCTGTACGGGCTCACTGCCTTCAGCTCGCACGCGAAGAAAGGGATGGACGCTGCACGGAGGGGCGAAGAAGAGGGGGATGAAGTCGATCAGACTGAGAAACCCGACACCGGGTGTGATCATTCCTCTTTGTGTTGATGGTGGGGAAGGGAAAAGGGAAACAACGATTGATGACAGTTAAGCTGAGACTTGTTGTTTCAGCTCATCATGTGAACTTCATCATAAGACATCAAAAGAGCCATGCTACACTAAAGCATCTGGTTCAGTTTCCAAAACACAGAAAGGCCCCGCCCGGGATCGAACCAGGGACCTGCACACTGTGAGGTGAGAAGGCCAACCTCTGATCCTTTAGTAAAGATATCAGTTTTTACAGGATTAACAAAATAGACATTTTAAATCCCAACGTCCCCCACTCTGCCGTGGGGATTCCTTAATCACTAGAACGATGTTATTATATCCTAAAGCTAACAGATAAGATTCATAATAATGTTTTTTCTTTTAATAGTCTGAAAAACTGCAGAGGGAAAAGCGTTTTTAACGTTCATGGGTCAATCACAAGCTGCTGTGAAATGATAAATCATGAATGAAACCATTCGATTCCACCGTTGCATGCAGGCAGCGAGACATGGAGGCGTATCGATGCTCGATGAGGCTAAAACGGGCCGATTCACTCTGATTCCTCTTGTCTTTCACACAGCCATAAGTAATAAGGTCAGAACAGAAAGTTATGAGGCTCTAATAAAACGGGGGAATATGACACTGGGGATTGAAAGGGAAGAAGAAAAGGTCAAACAAGGAAGAGTTTTACAGAAAGATAAGGGTGGGAACGCAGGCTGTCTCTCCGGAGGGCTGCCATTATGTGGAATGTGGAGGTCACAACACTCCTGGGAAAGACGCCGGGACAAGAGAAACGTGGAGAAGCACCAGCAGAAAAGCCTCCATTCCCTGATTGAATACAGGCTGAACCCCCAGAGACTGTGAGAGCGCAGCAAGGCCGGGTTCGAGAGAAGAAAAAAGAAATAAAAAAAAGGGAAAAAGACCCAGTTCGAGCTGCGCATGTGTGGGTGTGATACTGTTGATGGGGAGAGAAAGGGGAAAGAGAGGAGAAGGAGGGGAGGGAGGGAGGGAGGGAGGGGGGGTTGTTTGTGACTCCAGTTCAACTCTGCTCAACAAAACAAAACAGTAAATGCTGCAGCAGAGCAGAGCAGAGCAGAGCCGGCCTCACACTGCCTCTGTTTGTCTCTGGATGTCCTACTCTCCCTCACTCTCCCTCACTCTCCCTCTCTCTCTCCCTGTCTCTGCCTTGCATGCCTGCACACAGAGAGGAAGGAGGGGTGAGGAGGAGAGAGAGGGAGAGGGAGTGAGGGAGAGAGAGTCCCACAAAGACAGAAAAAACACAGGCTTCTCACAAGAGCTCTGCACATGTCCAGTCTGCTGCTAATACAGGCTACTTCTCCATCCAGCCTGTTTCAATTATCTGCCATTACGTAACCACTGTGCTGTAGCATATAGAGGGGGGGGGGGCATGGGAGAGGTGGGGAGGAGGAGGAGGAGGAGGGGGGGGTCCCTCAATCAAATTATCCGGCAGATCCACATAGTCACATGCAGATATGCGCACGCGCCTTCCTCGTGGATTGTGCATTTATTTATTTATACCAAATTGAATTCCCTCCGGCCCGACTCTACCCTGAGAACTGCAGGTTGCCATGGAAACTGCACAATTCCCTGGGCAATGCGCGAACCAGCTGGCACGCCGCTTCGCAAGGGCGCATGCGCGGCGAGGAAAGCAAGGCGATCCCCGCAGATGGAGAGAAACTTTCTGTTGCTCTTGGACCGTCTCTGCATGACAAACGTGGAGTCACTTTGTTGCTTGGAGGGGGGGTCCGAAGCCTCGCGAGCCCACACGTTTAGCTCGAGTGCGACTGACGTTGTTGACTAAATAAAGGAGGCGACGCAAACAAAGGGGAACAACTTAACATGGGTGATGTTAACTCTTTGCTTCCTCAGGAAGGAATAACAAGCACGCAGATGGATTCATAGATTCACCGGCAACGCTCATCAAGCGAAATGGAAATAGACGCATGAATAGCGAGGTGCATGAAATCTATTTTGTATGTGGGTTTATTTGTTTTTCTGTTGTTTTTGTATATTAATCTGCTTCGACGTTACATTCAGTTAGCAGTTTTTTGATGGAACAAAATATGAATGGTGCATTTAAAAAAAAAATGAATTCCCTTTACATCCAGAGTGATTAATTGGGTCGTGGGACTAAAAACAGATTAAAACAACATGCAAATTTGGCAAATGATTCAAGACAAAAGTTAAAGCATTTTGCTATGATGGAAAGTTTCAGGGGTCAAATCATGAAATATCCATCGTCTTTGATCCAAAGAAGTGGGACGGATGCACGAGGAAACTTGAGCTCTTTTTATTCTGCACTTTGGCACATCGTGTGCAGCCGTCTTCAAGATAAAAACCCTGCTGTTTGACATTTTTCTGTGGTCAGAGAAAAAGGCACAATTCACAATAGCCTGAATAAACAGAACATCACGTGTCTCCGTACAAGGACCGCAGAGTTTTAGGATCCCTGTGCGACTTTGTTGTTAATGGTCCTGTTATTGTGCAGTAGCCCAACGCGTGACTCTGCACAGGTGGTTGAGAAATCCAATCCGTTAAAGTGCAACCCTGCTCTCTCGCCATCGCACTTTCTGTTCATACTTACCAAGGAAAAGGCACAGGAGGTCCAAGCCGACCAGAAGTTTCCTCTTGGATAGAGCCGGTCCAGGGATGTCGATGAGTTTCTTCCCACCGCCGCTCTCCATCCCCATCCCTGCTGCTGCTGCTGCGAGGCTGCTCTTCGTCTCCGTCAGTTTGAGCTGGAGGTCCGCACCGGAGACGGGCACGCTGGCGCTCTGCGGCCCGAACCTATCCAACATGACGAGTGGCTCCCAGCGAGCAACTTTATATTGGCATCAAAAAACTTGGGAGCGCGCTGGAGCCGCTCATGTGCGGACCTGGAGGCGGACTGGGAGTGAATCCACAAGTTGGCAGGCTATTTAATATGCTCCCCGCGGCACGCGTTGACGTGCTGCTTCGCTGTCAAAGTGGGGAAAGTTTTTCATTCATATTTGATGTCATCACTGAATCTGCGGGGCTCGTCCTGACTCGTTGCAGAGCGTCCGTCACCCAGAAGATATGCAAGATGTTTGCGAAACTCTCCTGGGGAGGATAAGATCTCTCTCTCTCTCTCTCTCTCTCTCTCTCTCTCTCTCTCTCTCTCTGCAATGTAATTGGTGCACAATTCCCTCGAAGTTGAAAAAAAAAAACAAGCGCACCAATTTACGCGTGAGCCCATTGCTCACAGGTCACGGGGTGCTGTTAACACGTTTCCATCTGGAGGACGTTTGTCTTTCTAAAAAATAAAAAGTTTGTTTGTCGAAGTCAGACTTGCTTACGCACACCATCAGGCTCTTCGGTGTGTTTTGGGACGCGTCTAATCTTGACAAAAGCAAACCAGATAAAACTGGTCATCAGCTTTACCAAAGAAAAGAAACCTTGTTTCTAGAAGAGATTTTATCGAATCCCTTTTCGTGAGGAAAAAAAACTGTGTATTGCAAAATTTGCATCGTGTCGCGCAGGGTGTCAAGCAAAAGGCTCGCAGGCAAAATTTAGTTCACTGAGGGTGTGATGGGGGAAAAAGTGGAACATTACCCCGCGAAAGACGAACTCTGAAATGTAACTGCAATTTCTAATTTGTCCCCTGGAGGTCGCAATGTTTCAGTAAGAGTAAAGTTTCCATTCCAGAATTTGACAGCAGGTAGCAGGAATACCAAATGAGCTAACAATAAGCTTCATGAAATATGAAAGAACACATGTATTCCTCAAAAATGATGCAGCAAAGCACAAAACAAACCGATTCTGTGGTACTTTACACGGCCCAAGATTTAAAAAAGGCCCATCTGAGATCAAGCTGGACCGAACCAAACTGCTGGTGATGTTCTTGGTTTCATCTTTCAGTTGCAATAACAAGGATCTTCCACATGGCACATGTAAAATAAATAATTCATGAAGTAATAATATCCATCCCAACTCCTCACATCAACAGGAAATTTCAAAGTAAACCTTGGAAGAGTTCATCAAGGATTTGGACAATAAAAGTGAGCTAAACAAGTGTAATTTAGTCTCGCTTCCCCTCTTACACAAAGCAGAGAGGAAGCCTGTGAAAATGTGACGGAAGACCCTCTGAAAGGATTAAGCCAAATGAATTAAATTAGTTAATAACCGAGGTTTGACGGGATGTTACCATTTCTAATATGGGATTGACTTCAAGTCAAGTGTCTGCCGAGCCTTTCATAATTCATCTTGAGCCTTTGGGATTTACAACTCAAAGAATGACTGGAGGAACACCTGAAGGTGGCAGTTTCCACCCAGCCTTTAGAGGATTTGCCGAGAAGAACTGCCTGAATCCAGGTGTTCACAGCTGTTCGGGGGATACGAGCTGCCAGCAGGAGGCCTGTGCAGTGTCTTGCCGGGATCTGAATACTTTTATAAACGAGCACATATTTACCATTGAAGTGCTGGTGATATAAAATAAACAGCAACACCTGCATGTCTCGCAGCCTCCATCTAGGAGAAGCCCGACAGCACGTGACAAAAACAGCCTTTGATTTTAGAGATATTTGGGGGGTTTTGTCGTGTGTGTACGTGCATGGGTGTTTGTGTGTG
>JAUESF010028882.1:0-22687 GCA_032274765.1 Malacoctenus tetranemus | reverse complement strand
GACTCCGATGCCGAGGAGGAGTACACGCAGTTGTCCAGTGAAGCAGAAACTGACGTTTATAGTGACGGCGAGTCCGCACGCCATAGTCCACAATCATAGCGGATGCTTCAGCTCAGCGCGGCCTCAGTGGAAGCATTCTGCGAGTGCCAAGCAGGGGACGTGTTCGGGGTGGCAGCAGTAGTAGTGAAATGTATATTACACCTATCAAAATAAATCCATGTCTGTAACCTGATTTGGCTCGGGATGAAAGCAGCATCAGTGTTACGCTGAGCATGCACGTTCATGTATTTTTGAAGGCGTGGTTTCGAGGGCTGGGCTGAAGAAGGGGGGTGGGCTGAAAAGGCTGTGCATTTTCAAAATAGAGCTTGCTGGAGCCGTTTTTTCCAAGATCTTCTACCGCACCTATAACCCTGCCTGTTTAACTCTGTGGCTACAGGAGATGACATTAGCCCGGTCGTCTTCTATCATTATAATCACAAGCATGTTATACAGACTGTTATCTTGATAAAACAACTACATTAGCACCAAGAAAAATGACCATTTTGTAACGTTAACTAACTTAAACAATAGCAACATGGCTTGACTGCACCGGCTGCTATTGACAAAAGATCGTAAAAAAAAGTAAATGTTAAGCAACAATCCATAACATGGGCCTAAACTAAGATAATACAATGTTTTTCGTAACATTTATACCTCCATGAACAAAGAAAATACTATTTTTAGCTCGCCTTCTTTGCCGTTTTGCACGCCATGTTTGTTTGCTGTAAAAAGGCAATGCATTCTTGGTAGCCCTGAGTCACAAGTGTTGTGTCGGAGAATCTCAGTAATGAAGGCTATTCGTCCCTCAAACTTGCCCCTCAACTTAACTTTCTGAGAATCAGGACAGCACTTGCACTTAGCGGGAGTGCACATTTTTGAGATTGAGGGTTAAGATTGAGGGTTAAGGCAGGAATTGGAATTGGCCCATTGTGTCCATTAAAAGTGGACCAGAGTTGTGGTGAGAAAAGCCCCCTCAGACTCACCAAAATCCAAACGCCAAAACTCCTGCGAGGACCCTTTGGTGTCAACAAATCCCCCGTACACGAGCATGGCAGAGCCCAGCACCACAGCACTGTGTGCTTTTCTGTTGGTTGGCATTTGGATCTAAATGTTCAGGCAGATGAAGAAAACACAGCATGCTAATGTTGTGTCACATATCAAACAAACTTTTGTTTCATAAACTTTCTTTCATAATCTCTGCAATTGTCTCAACATGGTTCACCACCTCATGTTAACTTTGGGCATTTGGGGCATATTTCACAAATTTGTTTTGCAGAGTGTCTGTGCTGCATGCAGACCAGTGGCAACACATAGTCAGCGTTTTTTAATGGCCTCTTGTTCTTGCCCTTGAAAACAATAAACGTGAATATGACTAATATTGTTGGAGTGGTGGCGCCCAGGCGGTATGCGATGCAAACTCAAAAAAACCTGCAGCTCAGTACACCTCTGGTTGGTTTCAGCAGGGCAAACAATGGGAATTAATACTGAAATCTGTCCCCACAATGACATAGAGCAAGACCCTTCAAGACAAAGTGCTCCTCAGGATCCCTGCAGTGTGACCAGTTCACTCCAAGACATGAGTCTGTTTAAACCAGAATGAGTTAAGTGAATAAATGAAGGATTTCTTGGCTTAATTCTGTGCATTGTGAAAAAAGCCTAAAAGGTTTTATTGGAGGCTCATCTTTTACATGATCAATAACACGCCTGATGCCACAATCAGTGTTTAAGGTGTCAGCATGCATATGCTGCGATGACATAACCACACCAGTAGGTGGTAGAGTAACAAACTACCTAATATTGTGGTCTGAGTGGCACAAGGTGAATCAAGACCATCGTCAAAACACCCCAAACCACAATTGTCCTCACTACTGTCACCACAGTTGTGGTTCTATTGACTTTTATTAAAAGCAATCACTCCCATTTGTGACTTTCTGCCTCATCAGCATCCGGACAGCTGAAGTGAAAGACTCCAATTTCATGTCCTCCAGCTGTGTGTCAACTCCAGAGGTCTTGCCTGAATCGCTGCTACTGTTTATATCCCATCTTTGTGAAGATACGGTATAGACCAAACGTTTGGGACACACCTTCTCATTCAAAGAGTTTTCTTCATTTTCATGACTATGAAAGTTGTAGATTCACGCTGAAGGCATCAAAACTATGAATTAACACATGTGAAAATATGTACTTAAAGGGATAGTACACCCAAAGAATGACGTGCCTTTATTTTCTATTCACCCCCATGCTGAACAACACTCTGAAGCACCTTTTTGACATCTCAAAAGCAGATGGAGATCTTTGAGGTTTCTTGTTATCTGTCCACGTTCAAATAATGGAGGTCAACGGGGCCCGAGCCAAAAACATCCATAAAAGTCCACAAAACTTGTCAATATTCCGCTATACTGCTCGTCCAATGTAAACCAAGTGTCCTGAGTGGGTACCGTCCATAATTTACTCGCAACGAAATTATTTAGAATGTTTTAAATCCTAAACAGTAGTAAAGAAAGTGCGCTCAGGACACTTGGATTACATTGGACGAGCAGTATGGAGGAATATTGACAAGTTTTGTGGACTTCTATGGACGTTTTTGGCTCGGGCCTCGCTGACCTCCATTATTTGAACGTGGGCAGATAACAAGAAACCTCCAAGATCTCCATCTGCATTTGAGATGTCAAAAAAGTGCTTCAGAGTGTTGTTCAGCATGGGGGTGAGTAGAAAATGAAGGCACGTCATTCTTTGGGTGTACTATTCCTTGAACAAAAAAGTATGAAACAACTGAAAATATGTCTTATATTCGCGGTTCTTCAAAGCAGCCACCTTTTGCTTTGACTACTGCTTCGCACACTCTTGGCATTCTCTTGATGAGCTTTAATGAGGTAGTCAACTGAAATGGTCTTTCAACAGTCTTGAAGGAGTTCCTAGAGATGCTTAGCACTTGTTGGCCCTTTTGCCTTCACTCAGAATTCCAGCTCAACCCAAACCATCTCGACTGACTTCAGGCCCGATGACTGTGGAGGCCAGGTCATCTGGTGTAGCACCCCATCACTCTCCTTCTTGATCAAATATCCCTTATACAGCCTGGAGGTGTGTTTGGGGTCATTGTCCTATTGAAAAATAAATGATGGTCCAACTAACCGCTAACCGGATGGAATAGCATGCCGCTGCAAGATGCTGTGGTAGCCATGCTGGTTCAGTATGCCTTCAATTTTGAATATTTCCCCAACAGTGTCACCAGCAAAGCAACCCCACACCATCACACCTCCTCCTCCATGCTTCACGGTGGGAAACAGGCATGTAGAGTCCATCCGTTCACCTTTTCTGTGTCACACAAAGACACGGTGGTTGGAACCAAAGATCTCAAATTTGGACTCATCAGACCAAAGCACAGATTTCCACTGGTCTAATGTCCATTCCTTGCGTTCTTTAGCCCAAACAAGTGTGTTCTGCTTGTTGCCTGTCCTTAGCAGTGGTTTCCAAGCAGCTATTCTACCATTAAGTCCTGATTCACACAGTCTCCTCTTAACAGTTGTTCTAGAGATGTGTCTGCTGCTAGAAGTCTGTGTGGCATTGACCTGGTCTCTCATCTGAGCTGCTGAGGCTGGTGACTCGGATGAACTTATCGTCCGCAGCAGAGGTGACTCTTGGTCTTCCTGTCCTGGGGCAGTCCTTATGTGGGCCAGTTTCTTTGTTGCACTTGATGGTTTTTGTGACTGCATGTGGGGACACTTTCAATGTTTTCCCAATTTTCTGGACTGACCGACCTTCATTTCTTAAAGTACCGATGGCCAGTCGTTTTTTTCTTTACTTAGCTGATTTTTCTTGCCATAATACATACAGACAATAATACATAATACAGTCTATTCAGTACGACTATCAGCTGTGTATCCCCCTGACTTCTGCACAACACAACTGATGGTCCCAATCCCATTTATAAGGCAAGAAATCCCACTTATTAAAGCTGACAGGGCACACCTGTGAAGTGAAAACCATTTCAGGTGACTACCTCCTTCTTGAAGCTCATCAAAAGAATGCAGAGTGTGTGCAAAGCAGTAATCAAAGCAAAAGGTGGCTACTTTGAAGAACCTAGACATATTTTCAGTTGTTTCACACTTTTTTAAGTAAATATTTCCACATGTGTTAATTCACAGTTTTGATGCCTTCAGTGTGAATCTACAATGTCAATAGTCATGAAAAGAAAAGACACTCATTGAACGAGAAGGTTTGTCCAAACTTTTCGTCTGTACTGTACACCCCATTACTGGAGTCCAAATCAGACTTTTCCTTAAAATCATCTCATCATAAGAAAAAACAAAAAACTTTTTCTTGTATGTGAAGTCTGCACATTATTTCATTTGAGATAAACATAAAAATAACTGTTTACCTGAAGGAAGCTGGTCTTTCCCCGACAGCTCACCCACTTCTGCTTTGCTGAACCCCCCCCCCAAAAAAAAAACACCAAACATTAGCTTAAGGACAATGAGTCAGAGCTAAAATGCATGCTGAGCCAATCATAAAATGTATCTGGGCGAAATCCAGCCGAAGTGATGAAACGTCGAGAGCCCCCCAAAAAAAGAAAACTGTGCCTATGAATGTGACTAGATTCACACAACAAAATAAACCTGTTTGCTGAGGATGTTTTGGAGGCATTGCAGCTAACTCCTCCAAGCTCACTCAGTTACACAGTAAGACAGAAAAGGAGTTACCTTTATGAAGGGTGTAAAGATACATAGATTCATATCGGAAAATCGATACAGTAGTAAGGTTCACGGCAGTATTGGCTCAAAACCATAGATGCGAACTAGATTCCGTTTATAACACAGCATAAAATTGATTGGGAGGTAACCAACCAATTCCTGATCAGTTTCGTGTCAGTTTATTTTCCTGCTGCACACTGCTCTTATGTGTGCGTGAGAGAGAGCATGAAGAAGTCAGACAGACATCCAGAAACGTCCATTGATGACCTGGCTTCGCCCAACCCCAGCCAAATAAGGTTAAGGTTACGCAGTGGAGGGAACTGTGCTGGAGGCAGAGAAAATGGAAGACGCAACAGTGTGCAACGCACTGGCAAACTTGAAATCAAACGTCTGGAAGTATTTTGGATTCCTCAAAAACCACCAAGGCAACCTTGATAAAACAGCTGCAGTATGCAAAAGCTGCAAAGCAAAAATCAAGTATACTGGAAGTACAACAAACCTGGCTTTCCACCTACAAAGACAAACGGAGGGAAAAGGTGCTGCTCAGCAAGAGGCAAGTACGAGTGCTCGGAGTGCTAGCAGCTTCTTTCAGAGTTCGTTGGCGGGTAGTTCCACACCTTCACAAGCAACAACTGCAGCGAAAGGTTATTTCATCTGCAAGGACATGTGCCCATACAGCGTTGTTTAAAACATGGGGTTTAAGCAAATGATATAAGTGTTGGCACCAAAGTACAAACTGCCTAGTTGGCAGCATGTCAGTATAAAATGCATCCCCAAATTTTATGAGAGGGCAAAGCGTGAGGTGTCCGAATCCCTGTCCACTGTAGAATGAGTAGCTTTGACCACATATGCTTGGACATCACGTGCAACTCAGTCCTTTGTAAGCATTACTGTGCATTACATTTCTCCCGACTGGTCAATGAAGAGTCACGTCTTGCAAATGCGTGTGTTTAACGAGACGCACACGGGGAAGAATATCAGTGCCCTTCTGAAAAAGTCTTGCACAGAATGGAAGATTGGAAAAAAAAAGTCCTGCAATTGTGACGGACAATGCCTGAAACATGACCACAGCAGCTCACGTGGCTGAAATGAGCCCACAGGTTACATGCATAGCTCACACCATCAACCTGGCTTCACAAAAAGCGTTTCAAGTTGAAGGAGCTGCCAGAGTTCTGTGCCGAGTAAGGAGAATTGTCACCTATTTTAATCACAGCCTCAAAGCCAATGAAATACTACACCAGAACCAGCTCCTGCTTGGTTTGACATCCCACAAACTCATACAGGATGTATGTACACGCTGGAACAGTTCCTATGACATGTTGGAGCACTTTGAGGAACAACAGCCTGCAGTTTTTGCAGGTCTAATGTCAAGAGAGCTGAGAAGAGATGAAGATGTCAATACTTTATCCAAGGAAGACCTGGCTGCAATTGAGGCAATCATAAAAATGATGGAACCTGTCAAAGTGGCAACAACCCTTCTGTGTGAAGAAGAAAATCCCACTCTATCAATGGTCGCCCCGGTTCCGGCAAAACTGAGAAAGCACTTCAGTCCGGCTGACGGTGACCTGCACATCGTTGCAGAAATGAAGACCAAGTTCTTGGAAGACCTCAATAAAAGGTAACAATATTTCTGTTGAATTTGTACGCGTGCCAATGAACTTTTTTTTAATATTGACATTTTTTTCAATCAATTGTAGTAATTGGGATATCATCCAATTATGTCCAGATACCAGGGTCTCCAAGACACACTTCATACTGCCAGTGCCTTAGACCCACGCTTCAAAGTCCTGTGTTTCAATTTGTATTTTTACGGTAATGCAAGAAAGGACATAATTATTGTTAATAAGCAGTTTTACTGAAACTGTTATGAAAGTATTGTTTTTTCAGCTCATAGATAATCATATGGGTGAATTTTAAATGTAGCAATGGGCAATTTGTTTTTTGTTTCTGTTTTTTTACTTTTAAAACAAAAATCTTTGTTTATTAGATTTTTTACATGACAAGTCAGTAACAGCAGTGAAGAGAACGTCAAACTCAAAGAATGTCACAGTCGAAAAAAAGCAAAAAAACAAACAAGACAATAAAAATGCTAACTAGAAAATTTTCTTGCAGAAAATTTGATTGTGCCACGTGTGTGTGAATCTACAGCGAGGTTAAAAACATGTACTTTCTCCTCTTAGAGCAGCGCAGCGGAGAGCTGTTGCAGTGTGGAGTGAGGAGGCAGGGAGGGAGGGCTGTGGAGAACTTTTGTATGCCGTTGCCTAGCAACCCCTGTGCCAAGCTGCAGGGCACTTCAGAAATCACTGAGAAAGAGCCATCAGAGAGCAGATGAGGCACTGGTCAAACAACTGCGATTTTTTTCCCCAAACCGTGCGTCGGACAGGATAAGCAAACACATCGTGAGAAGGCCAAGACCTTCAACTTTAAGAAGATGTGTGTGTGTTTTGTTATTTTCCTGGAGCAAAAATTGAGCTCACAATGAGTTGTGGAAAAAGTTGAAAATTCAGGCAATTGAGAGAAATCACTTTGTGGATTTTGCATGGGCGCAGATGGGGAGGAAAGTCAGGGGTTGGGACGAACAAGGCTCCAAATTCCCCCCAGAACTTCAATCTGTCGGCTTCCAAAACGACATTGTGAGCAGCAGGACAACTGTGCCACATTTTAATCAAAATTGTCTACAGGCTGGCGATTTAAGAATTTTTTGGGGGTTAATTTTTTCTTTTCAGTTACACTCTGACACTTCAGCTTCCACTCTGGCCGGCCACATGCACACTCATTGAAAAGCTTAAAGGCGCAGTCCGACGCTGTTCCCCGTTTCTGTTTACAAATACTGTTCAAACCGAGAGCCCCTCCCCTCGGCTAATCAGTGCCCTTCAGCGTCTCTTCCAGCACAGCTAGTACACACGCACTCGGTCAACACCAGCATTATTACATTCACAGTTAGTAGCCGCGAATACAGAGGGACTGCCTACAATGCACGATAATGCTGTTGTCTACTGGCAGCCTAACTTACGAACAGATACGCTACTTGGTTAGCAGCTTAGCATGCCGCTAATTTAACAAGCTATCAGCAATGCTGTTTGCACGTACCTGTCCAAGAGTAAGCAGGCCAAATCCGCATCGCTCTTCAGGCCATGCCTCTCCTTCTACGCTGGGAAGCAAGTGAGAGCGATACCAGTGTTGACTCTGGTTTTCCAGCGTGCATCATCTAAACTTTTGTTTGCTGCAGAGTGTTTCCTTTTCCTCGCAGCTTCTGCCATTTTTTCAAAAGTTTCAGCGACTGTCTGGCATCTCCCAGTCATGACTGTGCCCACAGAGCGTCGCGTCCATAGCGCTGTCATTGGCTGGAGACAATAACACAATCTCCACCAAGAAACGGCCCTAACAAGGTAAACAAAAGGGAAAGATAAAAATAAAGCCAGAGGGAGGGGGAATTGCAAAAAATGTCACCACCACTCGAGAGTAGAGACCCAAGGCTACGGATTGAGCTGGTTTTCACCTTTTTAAATCTAGTGTTTATTTTCGGGAGGGGGAATGTCGTTCTGCGCCTTTAAAATGGGTGGAAAAATCTTTCCAAACTTCAGAGATTGTCATGAGGAGACGATTTGAGATAGGAGAAAAGTAGAAAGACTTTCAGCTATGCTGATGCACTATATTGGCCTTGTGCTTGGCACATAATAAATCACTGTAAAAGGTATAGACAACACATGGAAGTCAGGAGTAAAAGGCCACAAAAACAGGAACAAAAAAGTAATGAAATGAAAATATCTAAAAAGAAAATAGGTAAGTACTACATACACATCAGACTAGTTAAATTCAAAATTGCAGGACCAAACACCTCCATCACTGAAGAGGGAGGCTACTTTTGTTTTAGTTATTTTTTGTTTTGTTTTTGTTTTTCTTACAAGGAATATACTAGTTTTTCATTTTCTCCTTTTAGATGGTGACCCTCCCCGCAAAAAGAGCAAGGCTTTGGACCAAATGTTCAGTGACATCATAGAAACTCGGGCACCACTGAAGTCCTCCAGGGACCTTGCGAAAGACAAAGTCTGGAAATACAGAAACTGGAATCCTTTGCCTTTGGATGGCAACGCCTTACAATGGTGGAGAGACCAGCTGGATCTGCCAATGCTGATGGATCTGCCTAGCTAAGACTTATTTATGCATACCTGCTACTAGTGTACCCTCAAGTCTCAATGTCGTAAGTCTTTTCAGCACAGCTGGTGACATTGTCACAGCCCAGCGTAGTGTACTTAGAGAAGACGATGTTGACCAATAAATCTTTCTTTTAAAAAATTGAAGCAGAAATTTTGTTTTTGGACTTTGAGAGCTGCTTTTTGATAAAAGTTTTAGGTTTTGTTTTATGTATGTGCTAACGATGAATCCAACTTTTTATTTTTCACCCAACTGTAAACAGCGTGAATAGTTTGAGGGGGTACACATTTACTTTTTTTTCCAACCAAAAAGAACAAAACTGTTTAAGTGGCCAAAACTGTCACTTACAGTAACTGTTCTTAAAAATGCCATATATTGGTCATCTTATGTCTATTCCATGAAATGAAAAGTTTCAACAAGGAAAAAGTACTACTTTCTGCTGTTAAAAATACATGCACTTTCATTTATAGATTTAAACACCACATAAGTAGTGCATATCTAGATTGAATCGGTCTAGGTTGAATATCGTATCGTATCTTTGCTAAGTCAGCTGAACCTTATATGTATCGAATCGTGGACCATGTATCGAGGGCCAAGAAATTGTTAAAGGCTCAGACTGCAATATGGATCACAACCAGTCACAGGTAATATACATTCATGGAGGTGTTGTCATGCAGACAGCCAACAGTCTGTGATGAAAATCTCAAAAAGTTGCCAGACTGGCTACAGTCTCGCAACATACTTATGAAACTGCTGTTATGGCAAAAAAAAGGCACAGAGACAGAGAACGCTGCGCAAAGCGTTCAATAAAAGGGAAGCACAGTTTTTGGCATGCAAAAATAGAGAATAAAGGAACAACAACTATTATTTACTACTGGGCACCCGAACAGAGAACGGCCCTGCATGATGGCTGGTGTGTTCTGCAACTAAAAAAAATAAAAATAAATAAAATTTAAACATGAGGACTTTACACAGCAACTTGCCTGAACTTTTTGTTGAGCTTGATACTTTGTTTCCAAACTAAGGTTTGCCAACTCATCATTTGACTGCAGAGAGACAAAAACGTCCATAAAGTCCACAAAAACGTGTCAATATTCCTCCATACTGCTCATCCAATGTAATCCAAGTGTCCTGAGTGGGTACCATCCATAATTTACTCGCAACAAAATCACTTAGAATGTTTTGAGAGCCTAAGCAGTTGTAATAACTGCGCTCCTGGGAGTTCACAACACTTCTGGAAACCACGGCAGAACACGCTAGCTGAGAGGGTGCGTTCAAGAGTCTGCTGTTCTGATAATGAACACACTCGAACCCATCTTCTTAATTTCATGGCGAAAATGACTGATAAACAGCTTTTTCCAACTCTGAGACACGCTAACCTCATGCTAGTCTGGCTCACAGCAGAATGTAAACACAAACAGCAGGAGTTCTTCTTCTATGCTTGCATTATCGGAACAGCAGACTCTTGAAGGCTCCCTCTCAGCTAGTGAGGTCTGCTGCGGTTTCCGGAAGTTTTTTGAACTCGCAGGGGCGCCGTTTTAGGCTCTAAAAATATTCTAAATGATTTTATTGCGAGTCAATTATGGACCGTACCCACTCAGGACACTTACATTACATTGGACAAGCAGTATGGAGGAATTTTGACATGTTTTTGTGGACTTTATGGACATTTTTGTCTCAGGCCCAATTGACGTGCAATATTTGAACATGGGCAGATAACAAGAAACCTGAAAGATCTCCAGCTGCATTTGAGACATCAAAAAAGTGCTTCAGAATGTTGTTCAGCATGGAGGTGAGTAGAAAATGAAGGCGCATCATTCTTTGGGTATACCTTAACCCGTTGGGGTTCACAGTCCAGTGACCATAAAAACAAAACTACTGGTCAAATTGGACCACAATGCTGGAGGGGGCTCCAGGGAGAAGAGGTTGAGAACCAGTGAAATAGCTAAATTTAGATTATTTGATGCCTGAATTACATTCAAGACTCACACACTGTAGCATAGTGTGTAAACCCTTTTTTATAACACATGACTGCTGTCGCATGTTCTTCCACACTTCCTGCCTATAGTAGCCAGTCACAGCAAAGAGGCTTGCAGGAGTCAGGCTCCTTCAATCGATATGCAGCAACAAGTTTCAAACAGAAGAAAAAGCCTGAGAACTGGCAGACATTCAAGAAGTTACTCCATCCACGCTGCTGTGCTCCAAAACTCACCGATGTCAAACACCCAGAGGGCACATCTGCACTTTGTGTACGCAGAATCTAGCATGCCGCCAAACACATAGAGGAAGCCCTGAGAAAGAAGGAGGAGTTGTTGGACGTCTTAGCAACACCAAACAAACAGGCTATTTGATAGGAAAATAATCATCTGTATGCTCTGTCGTGGACGACATTAACGGACAAATGAGCCCCAGCCCCATCGGGTCAATGTGTACCTCATGAGCAACCATTGAGTGTTCCTCCAACTCTTCTGGTGCAGCCTCATCAGTGCAGGTCAACTCTGTCCATTCATTATATGCTGAAAAACCAAACAAAACACAAAAAATGCTTGAGGGTAATGCTTTTAAAGGAACGACATAACTCATTTTTCCATTTGCAAAGATGAATAAAAAAAAAATCAGACCAGGAAAATCCAACACAAGGGCTATAACCACTGCTGTGTTATTGTAAATGCGGTAGATTTAGCAGCAAAGACACATGCATGCGTGATGAGTCCATGCATGTCAAAACAAGTGTGTTGTTGCCTCTAATCAACATTAACATTGTAGATCTGTTGTATTTCCTTTTGTGCTGTTTCCTTCAGGCTGCTTCCCGCATGTTGTTGCAGCTGACCTCACAGTGACACAAGGAATGACTGAAACACCTATCATGCTATTGTGTAACAGAAACTGTAAAAATGACACATCAATGCATTATATGCACCCTTCTCCTGGGCTCAAACTCAACCCTCTCTAGTCTGCTATCAGCCAACAAAGTTTTGGGGTTTATTCATTGATTTATAAGTGACGGTGAAGGGGGAGGTTTCTTACCCACGCTGTACTTCCAGAAGTCCCTGAGACAGCTGTTCTCTCTGCCCCCCAGAAGGTAGACGTGTCCATCGTAGCTGCAGCAGGCATGCTTGTAGCGATCACATGGGGCCCGGCTGCTCTGAGGGAGCTGCGTCCATAGACTGGGGTTACTTTTACTCATAGTAGCTTACAGCTGGCATCATTCACGATCAATAGACCATTTTCTAGAGGAAAAAAAGGGAAAAGTGCTTTTGGTCAGCAAATTCGTATCTATTACATATGTGCAGATAGCTACACGTATCTCTAAAGCAGAAAGTGGTTGACAATATTTTTTAAGTGAATAGCACTTCATTCATCAGAAGCAACAAGACTCTGCCCATGGAAAACCTGTGTGAATACATAGACACACTTTGGACTTGTGTGTCTGTAAGTTCAAATGGAATTGCCATGGAAAGTTTCACCCCAGGCATGTTCACTTTTAGGATTCCTGATGAAGTCTTGTGTTTCCTTCTATTGTGACTTAATTAGTTTAAAAAAAACCAAACAAACAAAAAACAAACAAGGGCTGGGCACGTTGCTGCATTATTTTCACGTTAAAGGAACAGTACACCCAAAGAATGACGTGCCCTCATTTTCTACTCACTACTTTTTACTCACCCCCATGCTGAACAACACTCTGAAGCACTTTTTTGACATCTCAAATGCAGATGGAGATCTGGGAGGTTTCGTATTATCTGCCCACGTCCAAATAATGGAGGTCAACCGGGCTCGAGCCAAAAAAATCCATAAAAGTCCACAAAAACTTGTCAATACTCCTTCATACTGCTCGTCCAATGTAATGGAAGTGTCCTGAGTGGGCACCGTTCATAATTTACTCTAAACAAAAACATTTAGAATGTTTTAGGAGCCTAAACCGTAGTAAATAACTGCGAGCCTGCGAGTTCACGACACCAACGTAAACCGCAGCAGACCACACCAGCTGAGAGGGTGCATTCAGCATCTGCTGTGCTGTTAAGGAACACACTCAAACCATCTTCACAATTTTATGGCGAAAATGACTAATCAACAGCTTTTTCCAACTCTGAGAGATGCTAACCTCATGCTAGTCTGGCTCACAGCAGAATGTAAACAGAAACAGTGGAAGTTCTTCTTCAGGCTTGCATTATTGACACAATGCAGATAATTATTTTATCACATGTTAGCGCATGTTGTTCACATGCCTTTTGTTGCGGAACAGGAAAAGAAAGGAGAATGCGGAAGAAAGCATGGAGAAGGGTAGCACGACGGAACTTTTATGCTATTGTTTTCATAAAAAAGTACTTCCAGATGGATTTGACAGAAACAAAGTCGTTTGGAGTGTATAGTACTTCCGGTCTAAAATATCACCTTCATGCGAAGCACACCATTTATATGAGCAAACCATTTAACGAAGCAGAGTGGCTCAGGATTTTGTATGTAGATTGTGTCTATTTTTCATAACGATCAGGAAAACTTCAATAGCCTGGCAGTGGCAATACGCTTAAATGTTTGTATTTACATTTTTTTCAGTAAATTTTCACTGAGTATGTTATTTAACTGATGATGTTTAACAAGTGCTGGTTTTATCAGTGTTTGCACAACGTATGTTTTGGTGCTTTTGTTCATTTAGGTGAATATTCCAATAAAAGTGCACTATACACTTGTTTGTTTCTCATTATTGGACTTTGTGTATCCAATGCAGTTAATTGTGATTAATCATGCTCTTAAATTTGATTAAAATTTTCAATCGTTGCCCAGCCCTAAAAAAAAAGACCCAACAACTTCTTGAATCAGAATCAGAAGTACTTTATTGATCCTAAAGGGAAATTTGTTGCATTTCCTGTCCAAGGTCAGACACATACAAACAAAAACAGGACGTACAGGACAGGAGAATGTTTTGGTAGCCATCTGTGGCTGCCATTTAAAATGTCAGATTGTCCAACAAATGTCCACATAGACATTGCAGAGACTTAAAAAAGGCTTGGTGTCTGCAGCCACACATTCTCTGACAGTGTCTCCTGCAGTGCTTCACCTGTCAAAGGTGGTTAACTTCTTATATACGCCACGCTGACCACTGTGAGACACCTAACCTGCAGTTGAGTGGGTTCTGTTCAAAATAAGAGTTCAACAGTTGTTCACTGAGCAATAGAGTCTCTCGTAAAGTGGCTTCATAATCCTGAGGTGCGAGCAATCACAGCAGTGCTTGAAATAGTGTTATGGAAGATACTATTTTTAGTGCAAGTGACTGCAGTGTATCTGCAACCTGCCGTGTAGCAACCAGTCCATACAGTGAATTTGTATATTATCTTCAGCTCACTGATTGCTCTGGTCTGTTATTGTGAAAGGACGTTAACATTGTAAGCTCAAGTTTATGTCTTGTTTATAATGGTCATATTGTCGTTGCAACGCTCAACAAAATCTTTGCAGACAGTATTTGTTCAGATACTGTGAAGCCCTGCAGCTTAAGAACACTATTCTATCTTCATGTCGTCACATTGTAGCAGGAAGACCGATAAATCAGGGTTGGCTCAGATCATCGAAGTCGACTTTTGACCTTTGGTGGCACTGAATATCTTTACACATATTAAATCAAATGTTGCCATGTTGAAAAGGTTGTCCCCCCCCCCCAATTTATTGAAGAGGGCTAAACCAGTCCTTACATGAGAACAGAAAAAGAAGTCTAATGTTCTACAACAACTACTTGAACTTGTTGAAAGATAATTTCTCCTTCAATTACCTCTCCTCTTCTTATATATCTTACTATATAGATTCCAATGACCTCCAGAATGTATCCCCTGGGAAACTGGAAAGGCCGTATTAAGAGGCAAAATCATATCCTATTCTTCCGACAAGAAAAAGCAAGAACAACAAGTTGAACAGGAATTAGAAAAAACAATCAAGTGTCCAACAGAATATACACTTGATCCAAGTGCTAAAATATAATCTGAATTACAAAATGCGAAAATTAAACTAGATTACATCATATAATTTTTCCCCATGTCTGCATTTCTTCTTAAGTAATGACATCATTGCTGAAGGTGTCAATTTGTCATAGAAAAAATGCAATTTCAATTTTTTTTTAAAATATCACAACTGTGACCGTCACCTGCCTTCATTGGCTTCTGGCCATCTTGCTGGGGTTATCATCAGATAGAGTGGTTGTTAGAAATACTGTGTATAAGTTATCACCCATTTTGTGTCTAATCATGTTTGTGCCAGCGATGTCTTCACAGAAGAAAGAAAGAGGAACTGCCGGGGAACAGTAAATCTGCACACTGTCAGGTTTCCTGCTGTGTGTGCATTACTTGGTAGACTGCACGTCAAGGACTCTGCTCCGATATGAAACTGTGACTCAGAGATTAAAGCTTTCTCCCCCTCCCTAGTTTGATTGTGACCACGGAACTCCCCGTGCAAATAAAAGAGCAGGAGACCATGGGAATGCTCAGAGCGGTTTCGGACTTTGTAACTGAGTACATCTCCATGCGTTCTCCCCGCGAGTAAAAAGAACTCTCAGGTCTGTGTGTTCATTGTGTCTGTCTCTGTCTCCAGCAGTAGGTTCGCTCTGAACCCAACAGTGGTTCAATAAGGGCTGTGCGAGGAGGACAAGACAAAGAGGGAAGGGAGGAAAGAAGCGAGGTTAGAGAGAGTGGTAGTGGTTGTGAGAGTGTGTGTTTGTGTGTGTATGGGGGGGGGGACTCATCAAAGGATTAAATGATGTGCCCAAAACACTTCGGATACATACTTTCATGCAATCTGGATGTGTACTCCAGTCCAGCTGTTCTGGTCATCAGTAGTAGATATGATATCATACATCTTGGCTTGCAGGATTCCATTTTCTCCAAACATCTGCCTTCTCGGTGATTTGTCACAGACAAATGTTCCTAACAAATGCTCAAACTCTACACTCATAGCATTAGCCAAAGACAAGAAAAGAATCCTAGTTAAATGGAAAAATAAAACGATTCAAAATATCAGACTTCTGGTTTACCTGATGATAACCCCCAGCAAGATGGCCAGAAGCCAGTGAGGGCAGGTGATGGTCACAGTCATGAAAAAAAAAATTAAAAAATAAAATTGCATTCATTCAATCACAAATTGACACCTTCAGTGATGATGTCAATACGTAAAGGTGGAGTTCCAAGTTCCCCCTCCACAAAATAAACGCTAGACTTCAAAAGGTGAAAACCAGCTCAATCCGTAGCCTTGG
The DNA here is from genome assembly GCA_032274765.1 of Malacoctenus tetranemus. NCBI lineage: Eukaryota > Metazoa > Chordata > Actinopteri > Blenniiformes > Labrisomidae > Malacoctenus > Malacoctenus tetranemus. The sequence goes on along the minus strand of JAUESF010028882.1, from coordinate 6,571 downwards.
GCCTTTACTCTCAAATGGTAGTGAGGGTTTTAGCAACTCCCCCTCCCCCTGGCTGTATTTCATCCTACCCTTTTATTTATCTTGGTTCAGGACGTTTCTCGGTGGAGATTGTGTTTTTGTCTCCAAAGACGGAGCTGTGGGCGTGACGCTCTGTGGGGAAAGTCATGGACTGGGAGATGCCAGACAGAGTTGCTGAAACTTTTGAGAAAATGTCAGAAGCTGCGAAGAAAAGGAAAATACTCTGCAGCAAAGAAAAGTTTTGATTGTGCACGCTCGTAAACATGAGTCATCATTGGTATTGCTTTCACTCGCTTCTGAGTGTTTAAGGAGAGGCTTGGACTGAAGAGCGATGCAGATTTGGCCTGCTTACTCTTGGACAGGTAAGCGAAAACTACATTACTAATACCCTGCTAATTTAGCGGCATGCTAAGTTGCTAACTAAGCAGTGTATTTGTTAGTAAGTTAGGCTGTCAGTAGACAACACCATTACCGTGTGTGTACTCGCAGTGCTGGAAGGGACTGTGGGCAGGCACTGATTAGCCCGAGGGGAGGGGCACTCAGTTTGAACAGTGTTTGCAAACAGAAACCGGGAACAGCTTCGGACTCCCCCTTTAAGAATAAATGCATTTGAGAAAGAAAATCCATATCAGTGCTCAGCTGTCTTTTATTGGCAAAGAGCAGTGCTTCTATCCAGTCTTTACATGAGAGTTATTACCAGATTTTGCAACTCACAGCTGCAAAAGAAGCTTTTGGTTCCTCAAAGAAAAATTTTGAGAAAATTAGACTCTCGGTCATGAATGTTGCTGTATTACACATTTAAAAAAATGCATTGTTTAAGTGGTATGATATTGCTGGTATCAAAAAATGCATTCAAACATATTAGATACATTATTGGTAAAGCAGAATAATTAAACACAAGAAACGTCAACTATTAACTTCTAAAACTGCAGACGTTCTGCTAGACAGAAAAGACAATCAATGGTGGAATATAAAATACTTGCCTTTTAGATGACAGAAAATTAGAACTAAATGTCCTCTCGATTGATTTTGAAACTGTGGTGCTGAGAAGACACATGGGTCATCAGTATCTGAGCTTATTTTCAGAGGACTGGTGAAAGTGAGAGAAATGATTAAATATTCATTGGAACTTTAATGGAAAAAATTAAAGGGGTTAAAGGTCTTTTTAAAAGCATGTATAGCATGTAAAGCATGTCTTTTTAAAAGCATATGGTACTACCTGACTGGATTCAACAGCTCAGATTTATCATCATATCATATCTACGTATAACCAGCTGGACATGTGACATATGAATCAGGTTAAATCATGTAAGCTAATAATGAACTCTGATCCTATTTTAATGGTTTTATCTGTGATTGATTGTTTTGTGGCATCATACCTCGATCTCCTGACATCTCTCCGGCTATGAGTACCTGCTGCATCTACAGGGTGTTAAGACAGGTTGCAATGGTTGTGGTGAGCATTGCTCCTCTGGGTGCTCAGCTGGGACTGTGAGTCACCAGGCACCTGACTGCTAGCTTCGTCTTCGCTGTCAGGGGGGGTTGGGGGTGTGGCACACAGCACAAGGAGCAGTAATAAAACAAAAAAAGAAAAGACTGCAAAGTCTTGGTTGTCTAATAACCCTTGCATGTGTAAACTAATGCAAAGCCAGTAGTTCTTTTTAAACACATGGACCAACACTATTTCGAATAGAAAATACAAAACAATGCAACTCAGAAGATAGAAAACTGAAGAAAGGCCAGGTTCTCCTTTGTAGCTGCATATACAATCGTATGAAAATGTTTCGGCACCCCTGAGGTCAGTTCATTGACCCTTGACCCACATACAGAGGTAAAGCCAATCATGAGACAGGGTATTTATGGTTGCCACTTGCAAGGTGTTCTCCTCTTTGCATCTTCTCTGAAGAGTGGCAACTTGGGAGCCTCAAAACAACTGTTAAATGACCTGAAAACAAATATTTTTAAGCATCATGATTTAGGGGAAGGATACAAAAAGCTAGCTCAGAGATTTCAGCTGTCAGTTTCCACTGTGAAGAACATAGTGAGGAAATGGAAGACCACAAGCACAGTTCTAGTTAACGCCTGGAGTGGCAGGCCAAGAAAAATCTCACATAAGCAGAGGTGAGGCATGGTGAGAACAGTCAAAGTCAACACACAGACCAGCTCCAAGGACCTACAACGTGACAACTATTCAGTGCATTTTGCAGAAGGAGATGCTGTATGGGAGAGTAATGTGGCAGAAGCCTTTTCTGCGCACATGCCACAAACAGATTTGCTTGAGGTATGCAAAAGCACATTTGGACAAGCCAGCTTCATTTTGGAATCAGGTGCTGTGGACCGATGAAACTAAAATTGAGTTATTTAGACATGGCGGAAGAACATGACAAACACTTGCTATGCACAGTAAAATTTGGTGGTGGTTCCCTCATGCTGTGGGGCTGTGTGGCCAGTGCAGGTGCTAGCAATCCTGTTAAAGTTGAAGGTTGCATGGATTCCAGTCAGTATCAGCAGATTCTTGCGAATATTGTTCAACAACTCGTGACAACATTGAAGTTGCACTGGGCTGGATACTTCAACACGGCAACGGCCCTAAACATTGCTCAAATTTTACTAAGGCATTAATGCAGAGGAAGAAGTACAACGTTCTGGTATGGCCATCTCAATCCCCAGACCTTAATATTATTGAAATCTGTGGTGTCACTTAAAGCGGGCTGTCCATGCAAAGGAAACTGTCAAACATGACTGAACTAGAGATCTAACTTTTTAGAGATAAGCCAAGACAGTGTGGGGACGGCAGCCCCTCCGCCTCTCCATCTGCTAAGCAGCACACTGTAACACGGCGGAGTGCGTACGGCCTCTGTCTCTCTGCTCCGGCTCCGTTTCCGCTGCTAGCGAGCTCCCACTTCATTTTTTCTCCATTGTGTTTTTTTTTTTTTGTTGTTGTTGGCCATATCCATTGCCAGTTTCAGTAGACAGAGGATCAGTAGTGGTTTTAGGCACTGGCAAATCGGGCAGTCACCCGGGGCAGCATTTTTTTAAGACACAAGGGGGGCAGCACGATCGCTTGGAGAAAAAAATGCGACGCAACACGTTTTTTTTTTTTTTACTATTATTATTATATCACTGTGTGGGGCAGATTGAAGCACCCCTTCTTTTGTCACTCACAGTGTCCGAGGGGCGACAACCTTTCTCGAGATCCTCTATTAGGGAAAAAAAAAAGTCCAGCTCGTAGCACGCTGGCAGGAGAGCTACGCCAAGTGGTCTCTCCTCCGTCTTTCATGAGGTCAAAGGGAAACAATAAGTGGAGAATGTCGAGACTTTGCTGTGGTCAAGAACTGCGTGGATGCAATTACAAGCTTGGCTGTCAAGCGCAACGCTGCCCAGCGCAAAGCTTGATTGCGTTGCCATGGGAAGCATTCGAAATCGATTGTGCAACACATGCACAGAAAACATGCGCAGTTAAAACTATTTGGAGCCTCCTTGGGTGATTATTGCACACTTTCTGTAAATCCTATAAACTTCATTTTACTTCTCAAATATCACTGTGTTTGTCTGCTATATGATCTGTTTAACTGAAATTGCTGATCCGAAAAACCAATGACTTACAAATGAAAATCTTGAAAATTATCAAGGTGCCCAAACTTTTTCAAACAACCGTACATGGGCCATACGTAATCTGAATGCTCAGACAAGCATTCTGATCCAAATCAAGTGATGTAAACACCACAATCTGGTTAAATTGACCGATTCAGACTGAAGTTTTGAACGAGTGAGAGGAGGTGGTGGTGCAACCCTGCATCTGATCTAATCAGAGTCCTTCTGCACAGCGCATCAGATTGATCAATGTTATCGGAGCTTTGTAGGCATGCCTCTCATATTGCAGATTCAAAAGAACAAAAACAACAAACAACACATTTTCAAGTGTCTATATTTTAAGTATGCTCCTGGGCTGTACACGGGATTGCACGTCACAAATCGTGACATCACAGTGCAATGCATTTTGGATCGCTCAACTGCATGTGCTTAATGATGTTCTTGGTGTACGCAAACCCGCGCAACAATTGAAACACTTTATTTAGTTTTCATGGAAACTCGAAGCTCTGATCCCTCAATCAGATAGCGTTCAATCAGATTGGGTAAAGAAGTAGCCGCGTGAATGTAGTGACAAAGAAGCATGAGTGCCACTCACCACACAACAGTGCAGCTTAAAATAAATTAGGAAGCAATTATATGGACATCTGCTGCTGCTGCTGCTGCTGCTGCTGCAACACTACCTGCCACACAAAAAGTATTTCTGCACTTCAATTTCCTTGACATTCAGTAAATCGCTCAATCAATGAAAAGGAGTATGGAAAAAACTTAAATACTGCCTGCCTGCTCGATCGACTGAGAAAGTCCATGACCCACCCAAATCAGTTTTTTCGACATTCACAAAGCTGCTGTTGTGTGTTGGAATGCTGACTACAAATTTTCCAGTTAGAGTACCTGTGGCCCAGTGGAGAGCAGGCTCCAGTCTTTCACACTGTGATTCAGCGATTTATGAGCTGCGGCCAACAATGCCCCCTCCCCACCCATCCCACTCATCAACCACGACTTATCTACTGATAATTTGAGCAAATAGCTCACAGGTCATAAGACGAGAGCTCCACACCTGGCCACCTAGCCAAATATTAAGTGTCGAGACAGGTGGAAGATTATGACCTACTAAAATATTGTGATAAGCTAATTGTGGTCTTGTGCGATAATTGCTGGTATGCTCCTATTTAAGTTGACATCAATTTAGTAGCTCAAACTGCAACCCAATAAAACCAACAGAACAAATACTCAAATCATTAGTCTCATTAGGTACTTGCGAAGCTTGTCACTGCTTTTCAAATTGAACATTACTGTCATGCAGTTGTTACATCGGTAAAAGTCACATCAATAAACATTTGTTGTTTGGCAGTTGGTGAGGCTGATGTCATTATACTCATGCAAAAAACTATCAAATTAAATGGTACATATATACAGTTATTCATACGCTACATTCAGGGAATATTTTTCCCACAATAGGTGAGTGGAGATGATTTAAAACCTGTTTAATGGCCTGGACATCATCTGCCATGTGTTTAAAAACAAGTGCTGCTCTTAACAATGTTTTTTCTTTTTTTAAAAAAAAGTGGGCCTGAGCAAGAACCACAACACCATCATGCCATCCCAAGTGAAATGCAGTCAATATGGTGAGAACCCCACGCACATACTGAAGAGCCAATTGTCAGCTCTGGGAATGTGTTTGATGTCTGTGGTGTTAGAAGTTAAAGGATCACCACCGTACCACAATTCATAGGATTTTGCATTAGATTCTTGCGCCATCATTACTGTCAGTAAAAGTACATGGTGTAAAGTGTTTATGGCAGAGGCATGTGTGGCTGCTAGCTCTCAGAAAGCTTTTATTTTGGCGTCGGGCCAATTTCTCAGCAAAGGTCAAAATGTGGCCAATATCAAAATTCTGTTTTTGCTACAACCAGCAAGAAGAAACTTGTTCCATGCTGTGATTCTACTCTCTCCCCCTCCCTTCCTGAGCAGCAGCTCCTTGCTGCCCCTCCCCCTCTCATCACAGAGAGCAGTGTGCTCTTGCTGCACCCCCCTTCCCCTCCCGCTCCCTCGCACACACATACACTCAGAGTAGCAGGCAGCAGAGAGAAACAGGACAGAGAAACGTTAAGTTTACTGATGCTAATCTTTGTAAAACTATATTACACTACACTATTGAGCTTCATGACGACAAAGGTCCTCATGCAAACACGCTGTCTGTGCGCATTAAGGAGAGCAGGCCGGTTATATCTGCGTTAGTTTTGGCGAACATATTAGCGTTTTTACTCTGTAAAAGTTGCCTCTCTGTGAAATAAACAAAATATACCATTTTTAAACGAATATAAGATTTTTTTTATTGTGTCCCACTACACTTCATACTGCCACGCAGGTTTTACTAGAGCTCATAAATTCAGAAGTTAATGGTTTCATTAAACTAATTTTTAAAGGCTCCAACAAACGTATTTAGTTGTAATCTTGTTTGGAAGTTTTAACAGCTGCAACATTGTGACTTAAATCTAGTTAAGCCCCTTGTGTTAAATGGAAGTGTAATGGCTATCTATCAACCAAATAGCCGCAGAGAGGTGAGTTGGTTCTGTCCGACGCGCTTAGTGAAAAAAACCAAAAAGGAGACCATACGATGCATTCTGGGGTCTTTAATATACTTGACAAATTATAAGGTTGCAAAGCAAAAAGCAAAAAAGCGGAAAAAGCGATAATGCCCAAAAACAATAAAGCGTAAAGCGAAAAACACAATAAAACACAATAAAGAGGTCAACAGAAATTATAGGCTCCAACTTCTCTCTGAACAAACAAATCCTTCACAATCAGACCCAGGTGTATGTATTACTCCTAATCTCACCTCTGTGACACACCCAAAACCACACCTCCAACCACTCCTCACTAACACACACCCACACCCTACAGTGCCCCCAAGTGACCATGTGGCAGAAGAGCAAGCAACAATACTTCTTGCTCTTAC
>JAUESF010028828.1:0-22697 GCA_032274765.1 Malacoctenus tetranemus | reverse complement strand
AATCATCTGACTGAACAACTGAACCACGGAAATAAACATTAGATTCTGTTCACATGGAGTCACTCACTCTCAAGAACACAGCATCACGTATTTTCTGTTGAAGTTATGAGTATGTTGTATTTGTTTTTATTGTGGCCCTAACCCTCTATAGTCGTTGTGCCCCTTTCAGTCTTAAAGGTAGTATATGTAGGATTTTTATTAAAAGCAATCTTTTAAAAAGAATAATAATACCTCAAATATACATTTAGAGGGGTGCGGAATGGAAATATAGTGTTTCCTTAAAAAAATACATTTCTCCTGAAGAAAATTAAAATATAAATTTTGATTGGTTCGACAATGGCGATGTGTTTACATCTACAAGCCAATGGCGGATTCGGCAAATCAAGCAGCTGCTTCAGAGCCCCGGCGGTTTGGTTATTTGTCTCAGGAGAGGAGCGGTCTCAGAAGAGCAAAAAGTAGAGTCGATATAGATGAAAGCTACCCCTGCTCCTTGGAGATCAATGCTGTGAAATGGGAAAAACTACTCTATTTCGTTTTGAATAAAAGGAGAAAACTCTGGAATTTTCAAGAATGGATCAATTATTTTTAAAATAAATTCTAATCATACAATGTTTGCATGCATGTAATATTTCGACAAAGTAAGTGTAAAACAACCCCAAAAAGTAGTGAGTAATTAGAATTGAGGTTAATCCTTTAAATAGCGCCACTGCCTAAACGCATTTCATTTATTGATCATTGCCGTGTGGGGGAGTTCCAAAAAACATCACGGCCATTCAAAAGTAGAGGCCCGATTCCCCTTTTCTCGGAGGAGCAGGAGTAGATGGAAGTGGTGTGCACAAACTGTGCATGCGCATTTGTACATTGACTCAAGTGACTCAAGTGACTCGAGTGACTCGTGCACCTGGTACACTTTGGTGAGTGACTCATGAGGACTGGAGTCAGTAAAAGGAATCGGGTTCTGCATCACTACTGTAAGCTGCTTTTCTAAGCCCTATGACCATTGGCACTTTAAAAAAAACACTTAAATGTAGTAGTTTGAAAATTTCCTATAGCTTTTTGATAAAGCAAACCCAAACCACACAAGTTCAACTCAACTCAACTTTTTTTTTTTTCATTTTCCCTGCTAATCTGATTCATTGATGATCAGAAACATTGGTTGTTGCAGCCCGAGTTGATTAGCACTCTCAGGTCACAATCAATGACTTCCTCATCGAAAAAAAAAAAAAAAACTGCATTCCCTTTCCATGATGATAGACACAAACCACTAATCTCATTAAAGGGTCCTATTTCTAAATGATGCAGGAAAGAATAATACTTGGCTGAAGATTTAGGTAAGAAACACATATAGTACAATGGCTGTTCCAGTTTTGATTAAGGGTAAGCTAACTGGTCAGGGTCTCTGCTTTCAGGTTTGTTTAGTACATAATTCCTCTCACCTATAGTGTCATGAACTTTGGTTCGTGATGGAAAACCAAGATCACAAATATAAGAGGCCGAATGGAGTTTCTCACTGGGAACCAGGCCTCATTGCTGTCGGCAGGGAAGAAGTCTATCATCCTGGAAAGTGCCTGTTCTGCCTAATCAGACCTCACGTCAAAAGGAGCCAGTGAAGGTGACCTGTAAACACATGATTGAGATGTGACCTTTTAATCTCTCATTTGAAATGTACCAGGCAGAGTGAAGAAGAGACATTAAGGTTGGTGCAGGACATGCTGAAGTGGATCTCTCTTTGGGTTAGGCTGGGGGCAGCTCAGGGTTCCCCTACATGATCTTGAGGACAGTGTAAGGGACATAAAGTCCCAGCATGTTTACTTTCCAAATGCCACTGCAGCTCTATGTGGCCTCATGAAGAAAGTTGATGGATGAATGGATGGATATGAGTTGGTTTGCTTGTTGTTATTGCTTATTATCATGTGGAACTGCAAAAGAAACTCAGGTCTGACCGTGTTTTTGATCATTTTAAAAAGTTTGAGATGTGTCCAAGAGTTTGAGTGAGCTCTTTCTTTGTACATCAGTGCTTTATAGAATCCATTTGTTCTTATCTCAGGTTGAAAAGTGCTTGAGGTTAGTGTGGTGTTAATATTCTTGACAACCATTGACAGCAACTGTACTGTTTTCCTATGTGTAAAATGCTATTTGTGTATACATGTAACATAAGCCATGTACTGTAGGGTGTTTGAGGGTGTGGGGGGTTGTAAGGGTTGGAAATGGGAGGCTGGAGCCACTATGTATTTGCTGGATCATGTTAGGTTACTATATGCAGAGCTCTGAGAGGTAAAATATCAGATCCAGGCTTAGCACATTTTCCACTTCAACTTATCCCTCAAAAATACCTCTTCAGGCTTTGAGGGATTTCCTACTCAGTCCGGCTTTTGTCAAATGAATTGATCTGAATGTATTTCCTCTCACCTAAGTAGATCTATTGACATGTTGACAGGCTATCTGCTGCGCTAAAAACTCATGGCACTTAATAATACTATAGATGGGAGTAGAAAGTACTCACAGTAGAATATAACTGGTTGGCAAAACCAGTGAAGGTGAAATTATAGCCTGTTTGAAGTAAGAAATGTTTTCTTTGATATTTTGAAATTTTCATTTAGGTTGTGGAATAGTGATATTTGATCTGTTATTGGCTTTTGTCACAATTTCCTTTTTTTGTGGTGTTTCAGGAGAGTGACAGCTCGTCCTCAAAGATCCAATGAATTGCTGATAATTAGCTGGCATGTATATGCAGACTTCAAACTAAGCCCCGAGGTTCAAAAAGTGCCTTGTCGTTGAACCAAGCGCCTTGCTCAAACAGCAGCCAACCCCCCCCCACCACCACCACCACCACCACCACCACTTCCTTGACAATTTGCCACATTGATAAACATCAAGAACTCAACTAATACAGGTGCAGTGGAGATGATGAACAAATGTATTTTTGTACAGTTTGTGTCTCCTGAAACCTATTTTTTTCTAACTGCTATTTGATTGCTTGTCTGATCTGCTTTCCCATAGGAAAACTGTCTTGCTCATCTGTTGTTCATTCTCACCTCTTGAGATCAGATCGAGCTGCTCATATTCGTATCATTCAGCGATCATTTGTTTCTGACTTACTTCTCCTAAGGGCCACTTAGGAGCCAGAGGTAAACTGAAATGAGAAAAGACATCACTGAGACAAAGGAGTTGGAGTAAAGATTTGTATTTGAGCATCACTTAAAAAAGTGGGATAAACAGATGAGAGCTCAAAATTGTATGCCCCTGATCTCAAATATGTCTTGGTTTTAAAATGAAATGACATGAAGCAGACAACTATGAGATCTCCTCTGGCTATCACACTTCTCAAGCTTTGCTCAAATAGTAATATCTCTACATCTCCTTGGTCTCAGTGACGTCTTTTCTCTTTTTGGCTTACCTCTTGCTCCTAAGTCAGAAATGAATTGTCACTGACTGATACAAATATGAGCAGCTCAAACTGATCTCAAGAGACAAGATTGAACAGCATGCCAGCAAGTCAGTTTTCCTATGGGTTGTGCTGATGGCAGAAAACCACTGAGGTGTAGATCAGATTTATTGTTTAGAATCACTGGTCAGCATACAAACAACAATGCTAGCCTTTTGTACCAGCACAGGAACATGTGAGCCAACATTAAGTAGCAAGGGGAAAGTATTTGGTGTTCCATTATAAGACTGGTTCACACAGCTGGCCCGGGTTGGCCTGAACTGCCTGACTATTTTTAGCTAAACCCGAGATGACTGTAGCTACAGAGCACATAGCATCATTTTTAGTGTGTGGAATAAAAGTCAAAGTTTATTTGAATCTGAGGCGGATATAAAAAGTCTTTTGTTAGCAACCATTACACTACATTAGTAAGACTAAACTACAGTCATTGTTACTCCTACATTAAAAACCAGAGTGCAAATGAGTAAAATGCTGAGTGAGATGGAATTATATATTCACATGATGTCGTCATGTTGACTTGTTATACCGTATGCAGAGATAAGAGGTACAAGGGGAAGACCTGCATCAAAGAAGACAAATCCTGAAAAAAATTCTTGTTCTTAGTTAACAATAAATTTAGGTGTGTGTGTGTGTGTGTGTGTGGGGGGGGGTTATATATGCACATGTCAAGTAAATGAATAAGTGTCTAGCAACTGAATACAATTACCTTTAATGTGAGGAAAAGTGCTTTGTGTGTGCTTTAAGTGCAGAACTAACCAGTCACCATCATGAGAACATGTGTGATTGTAACAGAGATGTTTACTGCAGAACTGTCTGATGGTTTACAGTTTTTTTGTTTTGTTTTTTTGGCAGAGGTGTCTTATGATCATTAAAAAATTGGGTGTACATTTAAACTGAAAAACACTTGATCATTTCTTTAAAATATATTGTTTTGCTTTTTATTATTATTATTATTATTTTATCATTGTATAATATACTGATCAGGCAAAACATTATGACACCCTGCCAAACACTTTTCCAGTCTCCTTTTAACTGCCAAAACGGTCAACCTAATGAGGCATGGACCCCACTGGATGTCTGAAGGCGTGATGTGATATCTGGCAGCAAGGCAATAGCAGCAGACTGTTTAGGTCCCAGAAGTTGCAAGCGGGGGCCTCCATCGCTCAGACTCATTAGTCAAGCACATCCTACAGATACTGGTTTAGATTGAGATTTGGGATCTTTGGTGGACAAAGCAACATCGCAAAGTCATTGATGTGAACCTTTTCTGAAAAACATTTGCTTTGTAGCATGGAGTTTTATCCTGCTGAAAGGGAATACGGTTTCCACTGAAAGGGTGTAAATGGTCTGCAATAATGCTTTGGTATGTGAAACATATGACAAAGTGTTGTGCTAGGCATAGACACACCTGGTCCTCCAATTGTTGTGAAACAAAAAAGATCTATCATACCAGGTCACTTTGTTCCATTGCTCTGCAGTACAGTTCTGATGTTCATGTTGTTGCACATCTGTAGCTATGAAGCTCCACACGCAGCAAACTGCAATGCAGAGTCCACATTGACAACTTTCAATCACATCCAGCATTAACTTCTTTGAGCAGTTTGAGCGACAGTAGATCCTCTGCATGTGGGCATCGTAGACTGGCCTATATGACGCTACAACAACTTGGCAGCCCTGTCATTTTTTTCGCCGCTGTTGGTTTCTTGGGCCACTTTTGAGACATACTGAACTCCAGTTTTAGAAATGTTCTCATCCAAATGTTACACCACAACAGTTTGGTTGTTGTAATATTTACTGAAATCCTCATGCTTGGCAAGTCCTTTTTTTGAGGCAAGTCTTCATATTGTGATGTCTGATCAGTGTAAATGTCAAAAACTTGAGTGAATGACGTTTTTTTTTCTGTTGAGCTTGCATAGAGCATCAACACACACTGACTGTCCCTGGAGCTACAGTGTTGCAACAGTGAAGGTTCTTTGTCCATTTGCATTAATTTTGACCATGCTGGGCTGGAGAAAAATGGCTTGGCTGGTTGATCTTATTTTTGGCTGTGAATCACAACATCGGACAGGGTTTTCATGGAGACCATTCCAGAGAAAAGACTCAGGGTTAGTTTCTCATTTATCACCAACAGTTCATTCTGAACTGCTCCTATTTTAAAGTGGAGCTGGTGTGCAAGATTCTGTCCATGCCAGGTAATTTCGCATAAATGCACATTTTGTAGAGAGCCTGTTTGTGCTGTTTCTCACTGCATTGATCAAGCCAATAGAAGCACGATGGGCATTGCAATCATCAGTTAATGCATTTGTCTTGTTAATTATAAAAAGGTGGTTTTGGAAAAATCGCTTTCGACAAAAGTGTCTGTTTAATGAAACCATAGAAAATGTAGAGTATTGTCACATTCTGTGAAATAAGCATGCACAGGAGCAAGATTGTCTATAGGGCCACATATATGGGAACTATAATCATCTGCATTTCCTTCACACAGCTGATCAACTGCCACAGAATGATATCTACCAACTGTGGTTATGTGTTAACTCACCATTGATGTAAACGACCTCCTGGGTTATTGCATCAAATCCCAACATTAGTGTTTCAGTACACTGAAAGTTTATTATGTCACCCAATTCTCTTGCCATCGCCTCACCAATCCTTCAGTTTAGCACATCAGAGGGCAATATCACAATGATTCGCAAAGTCACCAGCTACATCCAAGTCACTAGGGTTGAATACTGAATGTCAGGATGCATTTTTCTTGTTTATTTACGGTGCAACAACCCTGTGGCATCCTGAAGCATTTCTATTTTACAACCGGTGCCCCCTCTGATGTAAATCACACTGTGATTCAAGTGTGAAGGGTGGAACGCCTTCTGTGATTGAACATAGTCATAAATCCCCATCTCAATGCATGCAACTTGAACTCCCCTGACTGACACGAACATGTTTTTTTAACCTTACATTTTCTTATGTTATTTATTCTCTTCATGAGAGGCTCTTTCTTGTGGCACTGTTGGCCCAGGGTAAAAAATACTTGCTGCCAAAAGTCCCCCTGCCCCTGTGTTTGCTTAATGGGTGGCCAAAGGGATTTTTTTTGCGGGGGGGGGGGCAGCTCTCTTTTTTTGTTGACATTGTGGGTTTTGTCGTGGAGAAACTTTGCAAACACGTAACTTTGTCGAGGCGAACAAAATCTGTACTGTACAGAGATGAGGGACGGAGGAGATTGCTTGACATTGGCCTAGAGTCCCTTTAGCCAATCAGGATGCAGAACACAATGCACGTTCATACACTGTATGAAAAGCATATAAAAACAGCACAAAAAAATCCGCGAAACAACAAAGGTGCAAAAGGTGAATCGTGTTATAGCAAGGGTTTGCTGTATAGCCAATGACAAAAAGTGGCACTCCTGCTGCTACTTGTTGCCTTTAACTTGAACAGTGAGCTTTTGTACGTGGACAGTCTTTGTGATGCTGCTATCTGGAGGCTAGGCCAGGCATTTTATTGGGGGGGCTGACTTTCCCACCGGATGGAAGCATGAAGCCCCATCTGCTGGTGGAGGCTTTCAAATCCATCCTGTTGGAAAGTGTTGGGGGCCTGTGGGATCCTACAGCCTATAAGCCTGTGTAGGACACTATGCAGAGAGTCAGAAACTTCTGTTTGTTTGTTTGTTATGTGAAAATCATTGTATTTTTCTTTTTTTGCTTTCTCACATTAATTTTTTTACACCAGTTTACTACAGAAGCATATATTACTAATATTTTCTACACATCAATTTAATATGAAAAAAGAAATTAAACATGTCCAAAAAAGAAAAGCCAACCCCCGAACACCACACAAGTTCAGTCACCCGCAATGAAAGAACCCAGACATCAAATACTCCAGTGGCCTGTGACTGGCTAAGGATCAGACTTGGCTGATCAGACTCAGGAACTGACTGACATGGTTCGTCTCACACACGCTTGCGGCAGAGTTGAAGCAGACAGGAGATAGAAGGTGGAAATGGCTTCTTATCCCAAGGTAAAAGGAAGAAAATGAACAGCCGGGAGCCCGGGGCCGAATCAGATTTGACCTGAAAAAGTTTGAAACGCAAGTTCCGACACAGGGGCAGTGGCAAGCTTCTGGGGGGAACTCAAATAGAGATAACTGGGATAATGAACCGGTGAAGCACAGGTAAAGTGGAGTCACAAGAACAAGGAAGGACAAACAAGAGCAGACACAGGACCAGAGAAGCGAATGAACAGCTAACACTGGAGGAAAAATCCCAAACCAAAGGGAATCAATCAAAGCTCAGAAATGCACCTGGGAATGAGAATTTTTAGAACATAATGACAATGAGCCACCAAAATTAGTTTTACAGAACATCCAAAAGAATATAAAATGACATGAAAGCCAAAAAGTAGGCATGAAAAATATAACAACAGGACAATAAGGGTTCTGCAGTATAGAAGGTATAAAGAAAAGACGGACCCCAGATGCTGCTGTGAGGCCTGCTTGAGGTATAAAGGTTATAGGGATAGTGCACCCAAACAATGATGTGGACCTGTTTTTGGTTCAGGTGCAGGGGACCTCCGTTATTTGAACGTGGGCAGAGAACAAGAAACCTCAAAAATCTCCAGCTGCATTTGAGACATCCAAACAGTGCCTCAGAGTGTTGTTCGGCATGGGGGTGAATAGAAAATGAAGGCACATCATTGTTTGGGTGCACTATCCCTTTTAAGGTCAGTGAAACATCGGATGATGATCATGATGAAGGACAAAGGCGCAAGCTTGGCTCAGAGAAGACGAAGCCCATTGAGGTACGGCCTTTTACACATTGTCAGTCGAATAACCGTATCCTGCTTTCAACACTTTTGATTTTAAGTTATTGTGACAACTGTGAACCACCAGTTGGTCCAGATGGTGCTTGTTAGCACCACCATTACAGGGCCAGGGTGGCAGATTGAACTTGTCTTGGCTATCACTGTTATAACTCCATGCAATCACTGTCACTGTTAATAAAGCTGTCAATATTGTTGTTTGTAGGCTTTATGTCCATTTTCTGTATTTTTTCTAATTTATTTTTTAAAGGGACCATTTGCATATATGGTTGAAATGTATTAAAGAAGTAGTCCATGATGCAATCTGATTGTAACATCTTAACATGTTACGCCTTTTATTAGACACAAGATGGCAGTGACGAGCAGTTTTCTCCCCTCTCCTTGAGCATTGCCTCTTTTGGTCCAGTTTCAGGGTGAACAACCTGAGATTACTTTCTGGTTACAGTGCTGGGATTTCAGGTGTAGAAAGAACCTGTAGGAGAGGGCAAATGGCGACTGTTCTGACTGGTCACTCAGCGACATGACACACGACTGCTTTCAGAGTTACCCGTGGCAAGTTCAACATGTGTTGGGATAAACATAGAGGCCAGCAGCCAACGCCGCACTTTTGTTTGGAGTCTCCCATTTTTATCCATCTCCCCTTTGTTTGCCAGGGTGTGCCCAAAATATCCCAGGGGAGGATGACTGATGATAGACTGTGATGGAGGCAGCAGCATTCACACTGTAAATTAATGTATAAATGATGATCACTTGTTGCTTTGCGAAATTCTCCTCATGTGAAGTTACCTTCTCCAAATATCTTCTCTAAATGTGAGAAAGGGGTGCCAAAAAAGAAGATGTAAGTGGAGCGAAGGAAGGGTGAAATCAAAGAAATGTTTGATCAAAAACAAAAACAAAAACTTTGAAGAGTTGAAGCGCTTTTTTTTTTTTGCTTGCACAGAGTCCTCGTACAGATAGAAAGCCAAGAGATGTGTTTCACTGTCATGCCCTCCTGTCTGTAGCCGTCAGTGAAACTCGACAGCTGACACAACACCTAAAGTCTCCCCTCATTATTTGAGAAGAGGAAATGTGTGCATGTGTGAGTAAGTGTGGATGTGCGTCAGGCTGGGGATCCTGTCTGAAACACCATCATGTCTATGATTTCACTTGAGGATTAGCATTCTGTCCTGATTGGAATGGCAAGGCATATTTGAGCGGTTGCGTGAAAGCTCTACATATACTTGTTAGAGTGTGTGCGCAATTGAGGCCATATCAGGATCAACTCAGAGGTGTGGAAGGAAAGGTTGTTGAACAAACGATGTCTTTACAAAATGTTTACATGTTTTTTAGCTAAGCATATCCTGTAGAGTAGTAGAGACTCAGCTTGGGTTATGCTTGAACTGCCATCAGCCCAAACTGTGATGGGATGTCTGCATGCTGCTGTGTGGGCTAAAAAGCTGGCCTTGAACCTACTGACTGAAAGTTAGAAGTGAGGTTGGGGATATTCTCAACTCGTGTGTGTTGCAGTTCAACCCAGGCTCCTTGTTCTTCGACATAGAATGGACATGCCGTTCCAGTAAGCAGCAATACACGTTTAATGAATGCAGGTTGGAGGGGGGCTTAAATGAGGTGCCACAAATAAACAAAAGCACAGAATGAGTAATGACATTCACAAAACCATGTTGCGACAGGAGCCCAGCAAAAGCTTGCAAGATACAGAAAACAAGGTACCTAACAAGGTAGGTTGTCCATCTTAATGCAATTCCAGATCCTGTCCAAAGCAGAACCCATGCCTTTCTCCTGGGGTCTTTTAGCCAGCTCAGCGTGCTCTCAGGGAAAGAAGTCTTGGCCTAAGCATTGGCCCTGTCACAGCTGAGTGAACCCAAGTGCATAACAGACTGGCAAAGTCCAGTGTTCATGTCTGATCCAGTGTTGATTTGTTTCATCTCCCAAAAGCTGCAACAACAAGTTCTGGACATGGAAGAATATCTGAGGTGAACCAATTTCCAAGTATCTTTTGAAGAACCCACAGAGGTCTATATGTTGCAAAATAAAATAAATGTGAACATTAAAAAAGAACAGAAAACCTTCCTTTTTCAATATCACATCTCCAGCATGGGTCATCTTTCAAAAACTTCCTTGTAAATAGTGTTGACGGTGTGTAACATTATACATGTAACACTTTATATTGTGTGAACTTACCCCTGGCCTATCCCACAGGTTTGACACAACCAGCCACAGTCTTTAACCATGTGTCATGTTCAAGCTCATGACCCAAATCTATTTGCCATTCAATTTTCAGGTAGTTACAGTCAGTACTCACAGTCAAATTAAAAATCCCATCAAACACTGACTCTCGATTCTCTTCAGTGGGAGTTTTCATAAAATAAGTGATATTGTTACCAACAACACTTTGAGGCTTTAACATTATGCAGTTCTCTATCCAAAGATGTTTCCAAACTTGAGTTTGTCTCTTAGGATAAAAATCGCTTTTTCAACCTGGTTAAAAAATTGAGTGTGACAACATTCTCATTTGCACAGGTATTTTTCAGATGCTAACACCAAAAATAATGCCACAATGGTGATTACATATGTGTCGTATTTGAGGGTTTAAATATTTCATAGACTTTGGTCAAGTCATCCTCTGATGTAGAGTTTGATTGGATTCAAAGCTTAAAACGTGGTCTGAGGATAACCTTGAAAATTTGTTTTCAGACATCTTTGTTCCTCTGGAGAAGAAATTAGAATGTACATTCTGTCACATCCCCTAAGTGCACAGCCAAAATCAAACTCATATCTTTGTATATGCACAGCCATAAGAAACACCATACCCCTTCTTAGTGATCATGCCTCTATTAGTGGTGCTCAAACTTTGTACACCAAGTACTAACTCAGGAAAATATTTGTCTCTCCAAGCACCACCATGATGACCATTGTTGATGGACTGAGAAGTAGACCTGAGTTTTGAACTACATCCATGCACAGTTCAATAACAAGGCAGGGGTTTCTGAATTAAATGTACTAGAATCTCAGATATATTTGAAGACTTAGTTTGATTCACTGACTTGAGTGCCACAAGTGTACCACTGCACACTTTGAGAGAGCCTGACCATGAATCAAGTGATTACACTGACTTAGTACAACATGGTCATAATTTTTTTTTTTGCAATTTTCAGTAAAAGTCGAAGCACTCTCATTGAAGCAATGTTAAAGTACAGTACCACAGGCTTTTTTCGAAGCATCTCTTTATCCCCAGCTTCTGAAACTGCTTTCAAACTACCATGAAGATGCAGACAGGAGTCTACAAGCACACCATCAGAGCACACACCATCAGTAAACAGGACAACTGACAGACATGTGCTGAATACGGACGCAGTGTCGCAGATGGAATATATCCAGGAAGCTAATCAATCCTATTAGTGAACAATTGTTTGTCCTCTCTCAGCTGTGGTGGTGTGTGATGTGTTCTTGACACAATGGCAAACTGTTGAGTTAAAACCAGTGATTGATTAGATATTTTCCAAAAGACCTCCTGAGTACAGCTGTGCATGTGCTTGCACAATTGTCATCTAGTTCTCAAAATGACCTACACTGTACGCTTGTACAGATAACAAGTGATTGGTTACAGTAGTAATGGTTACATTTTGGTATCAAAGCTATTAAAAGCCTCTCATGTTGGATAGCAGCTTCTTTCTAAACTTGCTGGATCTTCCTCTCAGAACCTGTTGGAGCCAGCATATAAACCGACACTAACCAAACCATGAAAGCTACTGAGGATGTTTTCTGCCTCCGACTGCACAGACATTTATACTTGTAATTTTTCAGGTGGTTGACATGGTGGGCAGCTCTAAAGCCCCTGCTTACTCAAGTGTTCCCCAGAATATAGTTTGTGTTCTGCAGCTGCCCAGCTGGTCTTGTCAAGGCCTTTTTATAGTGTGGTCTTCTCAACACCACAGCACAAATGTTTTCTGGAGCTCTTTATCCTCGAGGCGTAGGGTTACACATGCACAGACACGTGTATGTGTGTGCTTGGAAAACAACACACACATTTTCAACTTTTTCAGTCACCACTGAAACTTTTTATCCATTCCGAACAGTGCAGAGATTATTTATCATGTCAGTGAGCTGTGTGGGTTTGGCATGCACCCTTCCACTCTGTGGAAAAGACTGAGCATTGAGACATTTTGAGGAAGTCACAATGATGACACACACGTGCATACCGACGCACTTCCACTCATGTCCTCCCCCTGGTGCTCATCTCGAGTAAGGAGAGGTCTCTGTGTTGTTCCTCGTTGTCTTTAGATGCCAGCAGTCCTGCATGTGCATGTCTGTGTTAGTGAGGAGGATAAAACGAGAGAGGCAGATGCTTGAAGTGAGTGTGAGTGCGTGAAGCGCCGCGCATGGGTAAGGACACACTGCGAGTTGCCCCTCTTCTTTCACTTTCCCACTTGCCTGGTTGTCTTCAACACTTTGTTGCTTTCCTGTTTGACTTACTTTTTGTTTATCTTTTTAACAGAGCCAGGTCGATCGAGAATGACAGCCTCTCAGAGCTCCTTGAGTGGCTTAGAAGTTCTCCTTTCCAGTCTGCAGGTAGGGACTGCAGAGCGACTATGCACTGTGTACTTTTTAGTTGCAAGGTTTGCATTAAAGATCATAAACTGCTAGACTTATTTTAAAGTGTGATTTACAATGAGGAAATAAAAGGGAAGAAGGGAAGAACTTAAAAGATAATATGCAATGAGAATAAATGTAATTGCTGAATTGAGCTTGATGTGTATGAGGTTGCCATATGAGCCTCAAAGGGATTACGTGATGAGAACACAGAGCCCAGATTTAGTCATACATCCCCAGTAGATTCAGGTCTGCTACACATGATGGCATTTTAGGGGACTATGTGTTGACTGATTGTTCGAACAGTAATAAAGAGAGAACCAGTCTCAGAAACAGCATTTTAATGTAACAGTTGTAAAAAGAACTTATTTGTGCCATGTCAGATCAAGTGATTCAATATTAAAGATTCATAAGACTATTAAAGACATTTGGTTTGTTTACCTGCTTTGAGTATATCATATCAAACTCCAGTGAAAACAAACTGATGATGAACAAATTCTGAACACTGTCTCAGTGAGGTTTCATGATTCTTGTGCTCACAGAATGAATGAGTCAATTTTGTTTGCTGAGTGTTGATGAGATTGCAGGCACTTTTTGAGAGACTGCTCTAATACTGTGGAGCAGTCAAAAGACGCACACGCTGTAATACTGTATCAAATGTGCTTCAAATTTAATCCGCCTTGAATAAGAAGTATATCAGGTTCTCATAATTTGGTTTGTGGTTGACATTGGATCCTTGGAAAGTAAGGTGACATAAAAATTGACGCTATTCTCAGGTCTCCTTTCCAACTTAACTGGTCTTGAGAAAAGCATGAATTTTACAATGGTAAAGAGTCTGACTTTTTACCACAGCAGTTGCTGTTCTTGACGTTACTTGTCACACATGTTACAAGACTTTATCACCAATTGAAGAGACAGATGCATTGTGGCCTTGTCAGGGTGGGGAATCGACAGCTTTCCTCGTTTCCTGGCTGCTTTTAGGTTCAGTTTGAGTGCAAATGTGTTAAGTATAATCCCACCTGAGTGTCATCAAAGTGTCATTTAAAATTTCCACTTAATGTCACTTTGGAACATCAAGTTTTGGAGCGTTTTGGAGTTTATAAATTTAACCTAAACCAACCATAATGACTGGGAAATATCCCTTAATTTTTGTAGTTGTCAACAAAGAACAGTTGTGACACACACAGCTGCTACCTGAGACCAAAAACCCTACGAGCAGAGTACAAACCGCTTTTGTATTCTTCCAAATCAGCTACAGGCAACTCTTCTCCATCCCCAACACTGAAATAGCAGCAACACAATGAACATTTTGACTTGTTTGAGAATTTTCTTCTGCACATCTTTACCTACTGATGTTTAGTTCAGCTGGATTAAGGCCAGGTGTGCGGACCACAGGCTTCATGGTGCCATTTGGTCACAATCTGCCTGCGAGCAGCTGGCAGATTGTCTCCAACTAAAATTGGGAGGTATCTTTACTTTTTTCTGTTCCAAAATAGCTATTATGACCATTTTTGCAACCCATTTCACAAAAATGAGCACAAAGCAAACTGTTAAGCATTTTCAAAATAGAAAAACTACAAAATTTGCTTTTAAAATGAACTAAAACTGAATTTAAAAGTTAAGGATTTCAAAAAAAAAAATGAAATCATCTTAACTTTGGCATGAACAAAGTTTTTGTGGGACAAATGTTGTTGTTTCTATGGTGCTGAGTTTGTGTTTGTGGCACACACAGTGGTTTAATGCCTTCAAAGAAAGGTATTGATAGTTCTATCTATAGACGGACCGCTCATGATTAAAAGCACATCAGCATATGCTGAAGTATTGCATTACACAGATAGGCATCTGACTGTAACTGTGAAGATCTGACATTGGAACAGTTACGTTTTCCAAAATTACTAAAGATGAATCCATTTTCGTAACATGTATTTGCACTTTGAGTGCATCTGTTGTTTCAATAGACATGCGTACAAATGCACTGTTAGTTGCACGTCAGTTAGGACATAGTGATCTATTTTTTCAAAAAATCATTGTTTCCTTTTCTTAAGATCTGTTAGATGTGTAATTTCGAGAGCCTATGTGTAAGCCGATAATGATTTTATGATAACATCATAATATTTTCTTACATTTCTTTTGTAAATATGGATGACTGGAGTTGAGTCTTTCTTTTCCTTAACAAAATCCAATTTTTACACATGCAACGTCAGTACATATGCACTTCTAGGTAGGAGTGGAGATCATGTCACTGTGATATCCAACCGAAACAGTGTCTCAGTGTCACTTCACACTTGTTTTGATTTTTTGGGTTGTTTGACTTTCTCTGGCATCATCTCTTAGCATCCTTTAAAGCTGAACTGTTAGTTCTTTTTATATTGTGTGACTATTAGCCATTCTGTTTTTCAGTTCATCTGTTGAAGTAATAGTCTTTTGTGGTCTTGGTGACAAAGATTAATCTCAAGAGTGGTCATTTGACATTTATTTAGAGATGGATGACATTCCAGCTTATGTGAACTTGATGAAGGATTTTGACCTTGTTGGTCTGGTGATGAAAGATCAAAGGGTTCATTCAGCATGGTTCACTTTTTTTTATACCTGACTATTTTGACAGTTTGCCTGGCCCAAAAAAAATGCTTCATGGGAGTTAACTTTTTAAGGTCCTGATGTCATTAGTTTGTTGCCTGGTTCAAGAAGAAGAAGCACAAGGTATTGGTACAATGTATCAGTTTCATAATCCAATATTCCTTGTTTGAATGCCTGAGGCTAAATGTAAAACCTGTCTTGGGACTATGTTGTGGCATTGATGGCAACCAAGAATCTGTGGACTGTCATGTTTAGCCCAACGTCAGCACAGTAAAAACACACCTTTGAGTTAATGCAAGACCATCACACTGGTTTGTGACTTTACAGACAGAGTTCGCCCTCCTATCTTCCCTCCACCATGAGACACTTGAGACGTGTCAGGCTAAGCCTTGTGTACTTGCGACCAAATGTCTGCTGAAAACATTGACTGCACTGAGAGAGAGCCAACATCAACAGAAGGAAAGTAATCCACATTAGAGTCAATATCAGCAGGTGGATAAACTGATGCGATGAAGTGATAAGTCATCAGATACACTGGAGACCAGATGTATACCAAAGACAGGTGTACCAAAGAGACGTTTGCTGAAGTCATGACCAGTCTGAAGAAGCAGTATGACATACAAGTGAAGACCTGTAATGCTGCACCAATCTTGAGGCAACAACCCCCAAACACTGGCTCGAATCATCCTTGACTCATACACCAACTCTTGAAACTCATTTGAGTACATTTTAGACCCTATTTGTGATAGTCATTGTGCTTGGTACAATTTTTTTAAAGGTTGGATTTTCTATTTGAATTAGTCATGGGTGTGTTTTGGGCATTTCTTGTGCATATGTTTCTATCAGTGCATGCCATCCCATTTCCTTGAGGAAAGTTATGCAACTGTAGCAGTGGCACTGTCAGATTTTATTTTGCTTTAGAATGGCTTGACTTTTCAGTTATGGTGCTAAAGAATTCAATGGATCTCTAATTTATTTTCGACAGCTCCAGCTACACCCCGTTGGCCAAACTGCACTGTGCACATAGAGAAAAAATACTGTGATATGAACTACTATTTGGTTTTACAATACACAATACATTCTGCTAAACCTTTTTTTTAAATGATTTTTTTGTTTTTCCTGTCTCACCCTGCAAACTGCAGTTGTAAGGGGAGGGGGCATGAATGCAAACACCAATCATGGAGGAAAGGGATGCTGAATGGTACAAAACTAAAGTCCTGGTGGAAACAAAGAAAAGTTCTTCAGTTGCAAGAAAACTGTTTGACAAAGTCAGGCAGAAAACATCTTGTTCAGTGCTGTGCCAGTGTCAGTTGAGTAGATAGCTGCTCTTTGCAGAGCTTTTGCAGAACTGCAGAGACATGAAAGTGGAGTGCAAAGCAAGTAAAGAGGCATGGGAAACTGTTCCTCCCTCTTACTCTTGCTCTGAAAATTGTGCTGCTCACAAGCACTCCCAAGTGGTTTAAATTTGCCACAGTTGCAAACTGTACATAGGTTTTTTTTTATCTTGTCATGTAGTTGTTTGATATGTATGATATTTTATACTGTAATTATGCGGTGGCATTGTGGGACCTGTGCTTTTGCTATTGGATATCTTATTAATGTCACACTTGCATGTGTTGTCAAATCCAAAAAGTTTGCAAGGCAAATAAAGAGCAAGACCTTGTGTTTCTTCTGAAACCATTTTGTTACGTGTCAGTGTCATGCAATCCCCAGGTTGCTGACAGGTCTCAAACTGTGCTTGGACTATATCTGTTCTATTTATGACTCAAATGGCACTTTTAGGAATAAAACTAAGATCTGTGTGGGGGACTAAGGTACACTCGGAATCAGAGAAACTGGTCACAAACCTGACAAAAAACAGTATTGCATAATAGATAAATAGTGGGGGTGGGCAGCAGGAAGCCTCGCAACCCTTCATGCGAACAGCCTGCCCTTGGCCCTTTGGACCCAAACGTTATTGAGACTGCCCCCGTCACTGTGTAACAGGTGTAATACTGGCTTCCGATGCAGACTGTCTGAATGTAGCACATTCACACAAGTTTTTATTTTTTGTCGATAGTTAGCCATTAGTTGTCTCCTCAGCACATGTTACAGTATGCAAGACATTTGGTCACTATGTAAAAAAACTGTTGTGAGTGCAGAACATAAATCAGGAGGCTGTACCAACAAGAGCCTTTGCCTCCAAGAGGGTCTGCCTGCAGAAGGATTAGCCGACAAGAGGCTGTGCCTGCAAGAGGGCCTGCCTCAGGAGGAGCTGCCAACAAGTGGCTGTGTCGGCAGAGACTGTGCCTGAAAAAGGCTGTGATTGCAGGATTCAGACCCTGAACAAGGCTGTGCCTGCAGGAGGCTGTGCCAGCAGCTAGGCAGTCACCCTGAGAACATTTGGAACATTTGGACCGAGAAAGCCACCTGGCAGGACTTGGCAGTTTACCATAAAGTGAAGTAAATTAAACCTTTGAGAGGGTTATAAGTAAACTGATACATCTCTGAGGGATTGTAGTATCATGCTGCTTTTTCGTTAACACACACGTAGCAGTAAGATGACATATGTTATTGTGTGATACTACAAAGTTTTAGCTATCTGGCTGATTGTAGGAGGTCCATTGCTTTTTGTTCCTATATTGCTTTCTTTTTCTGCAGAATGAAGGTGATGAGGAGGGCACCCTGAAAATCCTCAGTGTCCTGGATGAACTTCTGTCAGCTGGTGAGTTCAGACAAGATTGTTTTTGGACCACCTCACTGAATGTATTTTGATATACTGTGTCGTGCGGAGGAAAAACACCTCAATCGAGAATCAGCTCAGAGATAGTCATGGCTGTTAAATGTCATCCATCATACGGGGGAAAAACTCTGCTTGCCTGTCAAGCCCAGGATGGTCTGTGTGGAACATCGCTGTTTGTTTTCTTCAGGTACAGATCGTCGGATCCACTACATGATCAGTAAAGGAGGCAGTGAGGCATTGCTTGCTGCACTGGTCAACAACACCTGCACTTTCAGTCCTAACTACACCGTTCTGCTTCCACTGCTGCACCTGCTGGCTAAAGTTGGACACAGAGGTAACAAACAAATTCAATAGTGATGCCTTCAAGAAACACAACCTTACTTATATTACATGAACCATATTTACACACAGTGTTCGCCATCCATTATGTCATCTCAGTTATTCTGTAAACCAAAAACTTACATGTGAGAAAAAACTGCTATTCAACACCCACAGGGACAACAGGCTATACCTGAGTACTGTGTTCCCAGACACTAATGTGTGCTGGATGACCTGAAATAACCATGAATTTATTTCACTGCTAGCAAGACGTGGCTGAAAAAGATCCCACAGCAGTGAAGACAATACCACAATAGTAGCCTCCCTTTGTCTTTCTGTATTCCCGGTTGGGGGCATATTTCTCTGATCCCCTGTCTTCAGTGTTGTCTCACGCCACCAATGTAGCAAAATGCTGATGGATGAGTGGCAGTTCCTATCCCATTCTTACCAAATGGAAGTATGTTAGTAGGTATGCTTCAAGTATGCGGGGGGCCATGGAGATCAGGAGAGGGAAGCGGGGTTGCAGGACCGCTGTAGAGAGTTAGAAAGATGAGGCAGATGAAAAGATGGTGCGAGTTCTGCCAACCCTCTGTGATCATGGGAAATATGAGAAATCTGCCTAACAAAGTAACTGAGCTAACTGCAGTGGGAGTACGAGAGGCAAGTATCATGTTTTCTTATGATACTGTGGTGCCATCTGCATTGTTCAATGCGGTGGTCGCTTGGAGGTGTGGTAGCAAAGAGAGGGACAGGATAAAACACAACAAGCTTGGTTGGGGGGGGTAGCTCTATCCAGGACCATCCTCTGGACCTCACTCGGGAGATCGGTGAGCAGAGGATGTTGGTGAAGCTGATATCCATCCATCATGGAAGCTCTGAGCAGCA
This sequence comes from Malacoctenus tetranemus, assembly GCA_032274765.1. Classification (NCBI taxonomy): domain Eukaryota; kingdom Metazoa; phylum Chordata; class Actinopteri; order Blenniiformes; family Labrisomidae; genus Malacoctenus; species Malacoctenus tetranemus. The sequence goes on along the minus strand of JAUESF010028828.1, from coordinate 3,349 downwards.
CCTTTAGCTGCGGCACCCACAGTCTGCCATCAGACTTTTTACACAAAAAGTGCAATCAAACGTGAAAAAAATGTCGACACTGCTGTGGAAATACTGATGGAAAACTATTTTCACTTTACTAGGAATGATCAGTGTCAATTGGTCATCAGTTTCAAATGAACTTTCCTTATCACATAGTTAAAAACACCTTTTGTTATGTCTGGAGAAGAGGGACCCAAGAGCAGAGGAATAAAATGAGCCAACCATCTTTATTACAACCACAGAAGGGGTTCAGCAGGTGATCCACAGAGATCCCAGTGTGTTTATGGACACAGACCTGAAATTCAACACCACATGAAAACAATAACCATCTGAAGGACATTGCAAGAATAAAATATTTTGTGACCAAACAGGATTCAATCAGACTTCGTAATGTCTTTGTTTGTAGCCGACTTGATTTTTATAATGGCAACAACTCTTACTGAAATAATCAGTATGACAGCTGCTCACTGCTCACCACTGCACCCTCACAACACGAAGAGGATGGAGCACATTCCTCATGTGTTTCAGTCATAATACTGGCTGTCTGTGTGTCAGAGGTTTGGCTTCAGAATCCCACAACACTAAAGAGCACTGGATGGGCTCAAGCTTACTTGTGCAAACTGAAACATACACACCCCTCAAGTCCTCGGGAAGAGCTTTCCAGTTCACAGAATTGGAAGCAGCTGTTAGTTCCTACATTGTCGAACAAACATCCTAAACACCTGAGGACTTCCAGCATAGTCAGACTAACGCAGTCTTTTCTCAGCATGTTGATGCAATTTTTCCAATAACCAGTAATATCTTATTTGTAGTAATCCTTCTCTAAGACAAAAATAATAATAGTACCCAACCAGGAAGAATTCTTGGTTGATTGGTTTCACTATGCTTTATATTCACAGATCGTCGTATTGGTGTAAAAGCAGAGACTGCGGGAGCAGTGCTGCTAACTCTGAAGCTGCTGAAACAAAATATTGATCATACAAGGAGGACCACGGCCTGCCTTCTCGCCATTCAAGTATTCTCTTCATCAGGTACGCAGACACACACAAAAACAACAAGCCTCCCCCTGACGTGTGCTTCTTTCTTTGTGCTTCTTTACTTGAAACCCATGAATGGGAGACAAAAAGTTATGCATCAATTCCACAGTAGAGTATGAAAAACCATTAAATCTAACATCAGAAAACACAGTACAACTGTAATGGGGTCATGTTTCTCATTGTCTCCTCGTATTGTTTTGTGTGTGTGTTTTTTTGTGAAGTTTTTAGCATGAATTCACACCTACCTTTCATGCTGTCCAAAGCATTGGCATCAATTGTTTATGACCTGCAAGGACAAGCTAAGAAGCCCTGCCATAGGAATGTACATGTTTTAATAAAAACAGCCTGATTTAAAAGATGAGATTATTGGAAGTTTGCATCAATGAATCTGCTTTGCTCATGCAAACATCTGAAAACCCAACTGCTGTCTCTTTAGTTTCTACAGCCAACCTTATAGGAGAAAATCAAGGACTGGATGTCATCTACCGCCTCATTCCCCAGTACACCACCAAACACTTGCAAACCATCAAGTAAGTTTACACAGGCTCTCTCACATTATTGCAAGATGATGGTATTGTGGACCTGAGTCATTCCAGAGGCCTGTCTTAAAATCACAACTTCCAGCTAAGTTTTAATTCATTTATTACTGCAAGTAATGATGAGTAGCTGACATATAGCATGATAAGACATTAACTTTTCTCATTGATAATGGGTTTTACTGATCAATGACTAATGAAAAACCGCTGTGGATCTGTTAAGGTCAGGAATCTAGTTTCCTACTATCCGTGTGGGACTTTGGTCCAACGATGCTGACTAAAATGCTGTCCTAACTCTTCCTTAACCCAATCCTTATCAGTAAATTTCAGGTCAAGCCGCATAAAAGTCAAAATCTCTCTTAACAAGCTTCTATGCCAAAGCAAGAACAGGAGTCTAGCACTTTTCATGGCACTCCAAGATTCTTTCCATTAGATGCACTCTTCGTTTACTCTCACACATACACACATTGGTGGTGGTAAGACACCAGCACAGTCACAGCTGCCCTAGAGCGGACTGATAGAAGTGTGGCTGACATTCTGAGTTCACGGCCAGTCTGACCAGCACTAACAGGCAGAGGGAGATGGGGGAGGCGGTGTGTCTTTGCTACACAATGGCACTAGTTGGGAGCAGGATTCAAGGAGGAGTCTTTGGATGAGCCACTTAATCAACAGAGCTATTGCCACCCCGGCCTGAGATCTTAGTCAACAAGCAAAAGGGAGACTTAACAAAAATAGAGCTTTTAACTATAGATTCCTACTGATGAAGATCCAAATTTTTACTCTACTGCCCTTTTTCTATGTTGAAAGGAGCCAGCTGGTGGCTGTGCATCTGTTCCAGGTGCCTCGTTGTTGCCTTTTCTAGAGAGGTATTGTGGTAATGCTCACTGATAAAAGGACTCTGTGAAGACCAAGGTCAATGTGGAAGCACTATGTCACCCATCAAAAATGTTGGCTGCAGGAAGTGTCTATAGAGGGGCACTGATGGCTTTGTCAGTGACAGCAGTCCACACTGTGCATCCATAGGTCTGCTCAGCAAAGGTCTTGGAGGATCCCACCATTGCCTTGCAGGACTCTGCGATCTTTGCAGTAGAGTCTGTACACTTGTGTATGAAGTAACTGCAACCCTCACTTGTCATAGGTGATGACAAGATTGCTTTGGAGGGTACTCCAACCATCATTCTGTATAATGATCACCTTGCCCTGCAGCTTGGCATGGTTCTGGTCAAGCAGGGCTCTGCTGATAACCTTACTGCCTATACTCAGGCCTCAGTGACTCCACCTTGGACTTGAAGAGGAAGTACTCAACCATCGAGAGGGGCAGGTTGCAGCCATACACAAACTCTTCAATGTCACGCTCAAGCTTGAGTGCCTGAGTGCCATCACCTTCTTAGCTGTCGTCACCAGCGGCTGCTCTTATATTTTGACTGCATGAAAAAGGGCAGCATTTCACATTCCATATGTCATAGTGTAGTCTCGCTCATTCCTGTAGAATGAAGATTTTTGAGTGGGATCAAAAAACTCAATCATGTGATGAAGCAGCAACAAATAGGAAAAGACCTTTAAAACAGGAGGACACCAATTGCAGAACCAGACCATTATTACAGGGACTTCCTCCTTTGTTTCAGGGTCGTCATCGATACCTTTGCTGCCCTGCTGTGCACAAGTAAGTGATCTTTTCCATTTGAATGCTGATTGTTTTCAGTAAGACCTCTCAAACACACTCGTATACACTACTTGTATTGAGGGGCATGAACT
>JAUESF010028647.1:0-22763 GCA_032274765.1 Malacoctenus tetranemus | reverse complement strand
TGTGTGTGTGTGTGTGTGTGTGTGTGTGTGTGTGTGTGTGTGTGTGTGTGTGTGTGTGTGTGTGTGTGTGTCCGTGTTGTATCCTGGCACATTGACAAAGAATACATTTGTGTTTCAGGTCATTGTTGGGTCTTTAGACCATCAGAAATCCCTCAGAATAACTGGTGCTGGCAAATTCATGGATTCATATATCTTCATGCCTTTGACCACCTTCTTGTTTGATCAACTGTGGGGCTGCCGCCTGTGACTGGAGAGTTGCTGGTTGGATTCCCAGCAGCATCGACGTAAAAAACCATTGCTTGCCTCCACCTTCATCACTGGGAATGTGTCCCCCTGAGCTAGACACTGAACCTCTAACGGCCCCCTGTTCCTCGTATAAATGATAAAAGTTACTGTGAAGAGTGAAGGTCTAATACAGAGATGAGAGTAATCAAAGGGGACCAATTAAGTACCTTCATGAAGAGGCACCATGATGGTCAGTGTCAATCACTTCATCAGGTTGTGGTCATCATGACGGTCACTGCATGTTGATTTGAGTGCAGGTAAATAGGTGGTTGTCACCTCCACAGTTGCTTTATCTCACATTTCTGACTTGCAGCTCATTTTCCAATCAGATGTTGGGATGTGTGACCTCCAGGTCTGCCTGTAGATGGGTCAACATGTCCTTGGGCACCAAGTTGTTTCCAGTGGTTTCCGTCTTTTGTCACAAGTGTGTGAAAATAAGTGAATATGCCTAATCGTACGAAGTGCCCCAGGGAGCACCACAATTTTCTCGCAGACATACTGCTGCGTTTAACACCCTGGCCTACACAGTGCATAGGTCGCCTTTGCAGCTGACAGCCAGCCTGCGTGGGTGCGGTTTGGAAAGAGAGTGCTGCGGTCAGGGTCCGCCCAGAAACGCAATCACACAGATTTACAGGCAGAAAGGACACATCAGCTGCAGGGCCAGCAGATGTCATGATCAGACATTTCATTTTCATACATATATTTGTTCCTCACTACCTCACTCATATCAACTCCCCGCACACGCACACACACAAAGAGGCAGAAGTAATCAGGGCACTTCTATGTCCCAGCCCCCACCAGAGCCGCACCGAGAACCTGAGGCTCCTGTAGCTCTCACTGCTGCTCACTTTTAATATCAATAGACGCCCCCCCCACCCCTCCCCCCCTTTTCCAATTCATAAACATTCCTGCTGCAGCTAATATTTCAGGGCTGACTGAGGCACTCTCTCTCAGAAGTAGTGTCTTTGCAGTTACGCGAGCCAACTGCATGCAGTCCTTTTCCTGGTTCTCCTCTGCGGAGGTGATTTCCCCCCCAATCCGTCCGTCTTTCCGTTTCGGGGTCTGCTGGGTTTGTTCAGGCTACTTGCGTTTCCCCCAAAAAACAAACTCACTGTCTCGTCAGCTCCTCCCCCTCCTTTCTCCTGCAGACTGAGAGGAGGTTTCTTCAGAACCTTGTCGATCACCACTGGCTGACCTTTTTTTGAAAATATCAAACTTTGAAACGCACACACAGGAGACATTTTCCCTTACCTGCAGCACGGATGGAAACTGACTTCTTATTTCTTTTTAATGATTTTCTTTTTCCCTCCCACCCAACACATTTCTTTTCAAACCTATGACATTTTGAAGTACCTGCATCAAAATGTGAATCTTGGGAGCTGCGCAGAGACTGACTTGCCGTGGACGATGCAGAGCTTGGAGTAATTCGTCTGTTCGTCTTCCCCTGCACCAATACGATCAACTCCATGATCCTGACCCTCACAACCAACTGTAGTCCACGCTTTGAAACCCAACCTACCTTTTTTGTTTTGGGCTCCATACACTAGTTTGCTTAACACAGTTGCATTATGTGATAACAAAGACCACATAGACACACAGAGGCCCTTTGACACCTTGCTGAAACATTTTTACATGATGATGATGATGAATGAGTTATTGTCATTGGACCAGTGCACTGGAACAACGACATTACATTTTGACCTGTCCAAGATTGAACACATACAAACAGAAGCATGACATACAAGACAGGAGGATGTTCAGTAGCCACGTTAGGTGCTCCATCCGCAGATACATGGTGAAAAAGACAACATTGGGAGAGATGGTGGGAAAAAAGGGACTCTCTACCATGCTCTCTACAGGGGACGTAGCAGAGAGTCCAAAAAAAAACACCTCGAGACAGATAACATTGATTCAAACAACACAATTACAAACGAACGACAACGAGCCATTGAGTCCGAGGGCGTGGGGGGTGGGGTGCAGAGCGTCTGTCTGCAGGGCAGAGTTGCAGAGGAGTAGCTCCAAAGCCACCCTCAGGGAGGCAGATTAGGATAAGGGAGAACGTCTTCGTTTCAGGCGAGACATGTTTTTGTCTGCCTGAAGTCCACAGCGGGTCCCACGATGGCGGTTCCAATTCATCCGAATCTTTTGTTAGTTACCCCCAATCTGAATCGCCAACTTCTCCAATGTGGTACCCAACTCAACTATGCTGGCTGACGGCTGACATCGTCTCCAGTTTGCCCATCAGGGCCTCCTTGTCTTCGTGCCATCTCACACAGAGTCTGAGTGTTGATGGTTCGGAGCAACAGCTCGGACGGCAGCTTGCCAACAGCTGCTGCCAGCTCTTGAATTTTCCGGTAGCCCAGGAATCCACCAGCTCCAATCAGCAGAAACCCAATAGCCATAAATCTGAATATGTAGAGGTCCTCTAGGTCCTCCACAGAGAGAACAGAAAGGCACAAGACAATCAGGCAATTCCTTCCAGGGGGTCCATTGAATAACCCACAAGGTGGGTCCCATCCGGACAAGATGCAGCCCCTGCACCTTGTCTCTGGGTAGAAAAAATCTTGTCAATAAAGTTGAGAGTTTTGTTCCAAGCTTTGGAAAGATGAGGGAGTGTCGATGCAGTGACACCACTTTACTGGCGGCTCATGACTTGTTGTTCTTGCTGATGTAATTGTCTGTTTTGTTATTAAGCCATACAAAGTACAACATTGTATTCTGTTGATGGGGATGTTTGCAGAAGAAGAGGAGGATGCGAGGTCAGCAGGCCGGAGACACATGTGAATGGAGGGCAAATGTTTGTGGTGATTTGCTACCTGATTGCAGTCTCATCATAAAAGAAAGGAACAGTTTGGTGATTAGAAAAACAGGTGTGAATGATAAAAAGGGTGGCTGTGGCAGAGCAGGTAGAGCAGGTCGGCCAATGATCGAAGGACCGGCGGTTCGGATCCTGATCTCCCTGCCATATGTCATTGTGTCCTTGGGCACAACACTTAACCCTCCTTGCCTCCAGTGGGGCCACTACCGGTGCATGAATGAGCGTGAATGTTCCGGTGGTGGTCGGAGAGGCCGTAGGCACAAATTGGCAGCCATGCTTCCGTCAGTGTGCCCCAGGGCTACATGTAGCTTACCAAAGCGCGATATAAATCTAATCCATTATTATTATTTTGCATCTTTATCACCTATTTACACATTGTCAGCACCCCCACCTCCCTTTGGTGCTCATGCCTCTCACCTGCTTGATTAGTCTCTCTGAAGGAGTTAAAAAACCCTCCTCCTGATACTGAAATAATACCCACTCTTCACTTACGCAGGACTGTTCATTGAAGTCTGACTCCAAATTTATCGATATTAGCATTCAAGCACAGCACAGCTCCCCTCACAGCTTTTCAAATGACAGTTGTTCCAACATCAGGGTTTGTTCGGCCATCACAGCATAAAGCTGGACCGCAGTACTCGACTGCCGAGGTCCTCCCTGTGAGGGGGGCCAAATGGCTTGGTGTATCTGCAACATTGAAGAATACAGCTGTTTGTGCTCCCTGTGAGGGGACAAACTGTCTGCAGCGAGGCACATCTCGGCACTGACACACACACACGCACACCATCATCAATGGAGGATTTGGAAGCATTTTTGTTTCGCCTCCATGTTTGCGGCACATAAACTAACACCCCAGGACACCCGCTTCTCATTTTACTGAGGTGTTTACTGCCGTTTCGCATCATTAACAGAGGGAATAAAATCACACATTCATCAGTGGTATGACTCGCATACCACACACAGATACACGTGCAGACGGCGCCACTGCAGGAGACCAAAAGGCAACTCTGTCTTCACTCACCAGTGCTCATAAACCCACGGCTCGGTCCACCAATGAGTTGGTGACACCCAAACGAACGAAGCACCTCACCTGTTTCTCCAGTGACATCACCTCCTCACCCACTTGGAACCTTGGCCAAAGACATACTGAAAAAGTATCTGTTATCTCATACTAGCTTTAATGGAAACACTGGAACCAGTTAGAGATGAGCTTCGAGTTTTGAACCTCTGTTGAAGTCAGTTCCGGCGCAAATTGCCATATATTGACGATTTGATGTGTTTCTACATGACCACTGAACTTACTTCATTACTGTTTAATAGTGTCTTCACAGGGAATTGACACGTCATGTTGTTTGACCAAGTTTTTGTTTTGGTATGTTGATGATGTTTGTGGTCCAGCCAGTGTTGAGGTGTGTTGTACCTGCAGGACTGCTGAGCTTTCATTTTCACCATGACAACAAACGTTGCCAGTGCGGCTCGATAGTCTGTTTCATGAGTCTGTGATTGGTCGTTTGCCATTTCTGTTTAAAAAGTGGCTTCAAGTGTGAATTTGCAAATCGGTGACTGTTGGAAAACTCTTAAAATCCCCTCAAAAAAAAGGAAATTTGGTTAATCCAAATCAGACTCAGCTGAATCCCCCCCCAAAAAATAACCAGAAGGTACAAGAGATCCTTTTTTTTAATTTGCTTTGTTTGAGTCTCTTCAGTGTCCATTTCCATCTTCGGAGCCCTCAGCCACACTTTAGCATTTTGGAATTATTGTCAACCACATTGCTCTCTACACGCACCAATTGCTGTCACAACCACAGACATCCCTAACTTCGTGCGTTGCCTTTGGATCTCAAGTTGCTGTTGAAGTATTTCATTGAATCGCTTTGAATTAGTTTTGCCTAATTCTGGAATAAATGAATCTTATTTCCATTTTAATCCAATGAAAGTGAAGCTCAGTTGTATTAATGTGGCTCTGTGTAATGACAGCTGCTGTGGTGGTGGTGGGGGGGGGATCAGAGCCTTCCACTCAGGTATTTTGTTACTTCACTTCCAGACCTCAGGCAGACATGGCGCCATCCTGATCGGTGGCAGCTTTGTCATCCAGCCTGCACTCTGCTCCTCTGCTGAGTTCAGGTATTCGATGCTTTCATTTGGCTTGAACATGCCACTGGTTTTTCGACCTTCCCCTTGCCTGATGGCCCAAGGAGACTACTGAGAACTTCCATCACATTGTAGATGAACTGTTGAGCTGCAAGCAAGCCCATTGCAGCCCATGGCGTCCCACTATAGGCAATTCCAAAGTACAAGAGAGTTTTGTCAAGAAATTAGGTTCCAGACTGTGTGTGGAGGTGATCCCGATTGTCTCCAGTAAGTACCATTCAACCTCCCATAGTACCAAATGCCATGTTCCAAAGCAAGAGGGTGTTCCGGGTCGCTATGGTCAGATTCCCTACTGGGGGGGTGGACATGTTAGGGCCTGTGACTGCCATCTAAACCACAGTCAAAAGTCCCTGAAGGTCCCTCCTCCAGAAGGCAGGAATATCCTCCAGTGTGGGTGCAACCAGAGGCTTCCTGTGAGCACTCTGCCTTCAGGCACTGGCTCTCAAGTCCTCAGCCCAGTTCTGGTTCTCGGGTGCATGTGCCTCTGACATCAGTCTGGTTGACGAATTTCATTCGACATGGTATGTGCGAGGAACGGCTTTCCGTCTGACTCTTCACCTGGGACCTGCCTACCTTGCAAACTGCTTCGGGTGTCAAGATCATTCTTGTAATCAAACCTCTAAACTCCCATTAAGATTGTGCCTCAGGGGAGAAGCAATTTATTTATCTCCAAATAAAAAACAAATGCAACAAGCGCACTGTAATTATAGTTTCTGATTGGTCGACACAGTTAGGTTATTTGATCCTCTGTTGTTCTTAATCACTGACTCATCGCTGTTATGCACAGCAGCAATTTGCACTCCTCGACGCTGCAAACTGAAACATCATTTTGTGACAGTGAGGACTTTCTAGGAGTTGTTTTATGTGCAGCTGATGCAACAATCACAGGTGGAGCTGACTCAACGTTGCAGTAGCCTGCACAGCTCTGCAACCCCTTGAGTTTACTCTGGAGAAGCTAATTGAACCAGTGGAACTCAACTGTGTGAATGGAGCCAGAAAACATGGAGAACACCTTTTTCAAGCATCTCGTACATGTCCAAAAGCTTTGCATGGCTTCATGTTTCAGTTCATCTTCATTTCATTCAAACAGAATGTAAAGCTTTAAAGTCCCCACGATGTGGCTACAATCAGCTGAGTCCAGTTCCACCTCACTCCTCACAGCTTTTCTCTCCTTTCATCAGTTAGTGTAAACCCCAATCCAACAAAGCGCTGCCAAGGTTTTTAAACCGCAGATTTTCCCTATGTCCCTTCCCTGTATCGGCTGCAATCCCTTATCTCAAGACTCCAATCTCGTTCCTTAACTACCTTTGAGGGTCCTTCTGGAACAAACAACACACTGCTTCCTTTCCTCCACCACAGACTCTGAGCCATTTAGGTCACACCGCTTTGAAGGTTTTCTTTTTTTTGCTTTTTGTTGTCACTGAAAAACGTTGTTTTGAGAAACATTTGAAGACCTGTTTCATTTTTCTCCCCGACGCTTTTGCACAGTCGCACGCTGACAGCCAGGGGGGAAAGGCGCGCGTGTGTGCGCGCGTGTCTTCATTATGCGTTTCCATATCTGCTCCTTCGCCAAATGAGCCCCTTTGTCTGCGCTGAGACCAGCACTAATGAGAGAGTTGCATCGCAGCTTTTTAGAAGCCATTGCTCCCCTATTAATCAGGAAAGATTTGTGATCAGCCATGGCTTTTCTCCCCCCCCCGTACACTCAGCCACCTCCTCTTCCATTCCTGCTCTACATTCTGATTGATGATGAAAAGATTGCTGGTTAAAACTGGCTCTTCTCAACCAAAGAAAGAAAAAAATGGCTCCCAGTTTGTTTCTGTGCACTCTGTTTTCTGCCATCACACACGAGCCTTGGCGCGTGTGCGCCGCACGCGCAGCCACACACGCACATATTGGGTATGTTTGTGTACTTGCATGGCCACAGCGAGATCAAAGACCACCTCTGCTGTGAGTCGCAGGCTGCGGTGGTTTCCTCAACAGCGCCGAGTAGTTGTGATTTTTTTTTCTGCTTAGCGCTCACTTCGCGGCGTCCACTTCGGAACCACATAGAGTAGGAGTTTAGTCAATAAAGACGGGAAAAAGATGAAAGGCACAGTTATATGCACTTTACTGTGACAATATCGAAGAGAGGAAAAGCAGGGTGTTTCTGCTGAGACTGCTGCCCCCCTGAACTGGCCCCTGATGGGTGGTGACGGATGGATGGGATGGATGGATGGATGGACGGATGGATGGATGGAATGAGAATGTGACTTTCGTTTACTGTGGGATACATATTGGTTTTGCATGTAAAGACCCCTGCTGAGTTAGTAGGTGGATTCTCCTGGGCAGGATTGTGTTCATTTTGCCTCCAAACATGCGGTGACACAGCCAGCGCTTTCATGGGCACCAACTTGAAAAAATTCACATCCATTTTCTTCATTTTCTGTTTGGTTTGTAGGAGATGCATTCGGTGTCTTTTGTGTGTTCAACGGAAACAAAGTCTCTTGTCTGTGTTTTGCTGGATTACTTTGAGTCCCCAAAGGGAGAGAGCGCTGTGTTTAAGACAAAACAAAACAAATGCATCCCTCCTGTGTGCACCAACCCTGCCTTCACTGCTGCCTCACTGCAGACTGCAAGCAGCAGAAGCAACATGGACTTAAAGCTCGATTAGGCTAGCTACACCTCATCTGTAACTATAGTGAACACCAACTTCATGTTTGCCAGACAGACAGTCCAACAGATTTATAGACACTGTGTTTGGTGCAGAGCATTTTGAACGGTGTGTTTATCAATATACTTTCGATGTACCATGAGCTCTGTCGAGAAGAACACGTCATCGAGGGACGTTTCACTACAGTGCAGTTCTTTGCAAGTCCAACGAGTACCTGATTACTGCTAAGTAGTAGGAGTAGGAGTAAGTAAGCAAGGTTGCGAGAAGTAGGGTTCCCTGTTTGTTTTTTGGTAACTTTATTGCACGCTGCAAAGCGCCAGAGCTGCTGTCTCTCCCTCCCCTGTTAAAGTGGACCCTGGCCGCATTGGTTGAAGTGTGAATGCTACCACCGACACCCCAGCAAGCACCAATCAAGCACACAGACGGCTGTAAAAGCACTCTGCCTCTCAGGGCAGCAAGTTTCTGTGCAACAGCGTCAACATGCACAACACGCTGCATGCTGCAGAACATGGAAAAAACTATGCAATAGATTCTATTTCCACAGTCTGCATTCATGCCTCACCTGTCAAGAGAACTGGCCAATCAAATGGATTCATACTGCACTCTGCCCCCCCCATTAGATATGATTGCCTGAGGTCACAGAGTGAGTTTACAGTGTGATGATCAACGAAAGGGATGGAATGAGGAGTGGGGATGACATGGGAAAACAGCTCTTTGTCAAACAGTTGAGTGGATGCCACAGACACCGCCGCCGCACTGCACCTGATTCTGGACAGAGTTCTTAGCGTCCCACTCGGACGGATTTGTGGACTCATTCATGTTTATTGGAGGCAAAGTTCGGTTTCCTTCGAGATTCATGATGATTGAGCCTCACAGTGCTAAAAGTCGATAACTAAATGACGGGCCAGTATCAGCCCCCCCCCCCCAAAAAAAAAGCATTTACCACAATCCCAGACTTCATAAATGTAAATAGTTTTGGGAGTCGTGGAGTGGTCAGATAAGCAGAATACAGAATACATAAAGAGAGTTTTCATTAAAGCTTGTTCTTAACAAGCTGTTTGGCTGTTTGCACAAGCACATTGTGCTCACATGAAACATGCCAGCAGATGAGTTGTTCAATAAGTGGAACTCACCACCTCAGCCAAGGAGAGGGATGCTTTTGGGAATGAAAAGGTTTGTCCTGCATTCACGTGCATTTCGTGTGCGTGTGCGTGTGTGAGACAGAAAGAGTGAGAGGAGCAGCCCTGTCCTTCAATGATCACAGTGAGAGGAGACCAGAGGAGAAGCAGCTTCTGACTCTGTTGCTGTAGAGGGTAAATAGAACCTGGCTGGATCTATCGGCGCACCACCGGAGCCCAGTTTCACCGATATCGATAGTTTGATAAACATCCTCTCGTTGCCGATATAATGAGCCATGAATCAGTGCCCCTTACACAATATCAACCTGATCAGTTGTGCATTACCTGAAGATGTCTTGGAAATGTAGGCGAACTCAAGCGATGCAAAACCTGAACCTTTCTCCCCTTCCTAGCTCCAGTCTCCTTTCCTCCCCAGACTGCCCCCAGCATCCCTCATCAACCTCTACTACTTATTCAGGGTTTTTCTTATCATTTGAATTGAATGAGCGTGGAGGGGCAATGACTTGATTTAAGGGTCTGAGTCACTTCATCTCACTTCACTTGCTCTTTCTCTTCAAACAGAGGCGGCCATGGAAACGGGTGATGAAGAGCACGTCAGCGTTAACGGATCTAAGTGCAGATACAGAGCAATAACAAGCATTTTTGAGTTGGGCTTTTATAGTCTGTCTGTTTGAATTGAACAGGTTCGCGTTTGTTCCAGTAGAGAAGTAAATTAGCGTCATACCAGCAGCAGCAGCACTGCCTCATGCTAATCTCTGCCCTTCTCTGACTCTTTTACAGGGACCTATCGAGAATGATGTTGTGATTCACGTGTCCCTGATAGCTGAAAGCCAGAGGTAATGTGTGTGTACTCGTGTGCCTCTTAGCGTGTTATTGGCCATAAAAGGGGCCTGCTCCCCTCATGGTTGAGCTTTCTGTGGTGTAATTGTGGTGAGCTCATAAAGCTGTCGCCTTGCCTGACTCCGACCATTCACTACCGTTCCTCCCTTTGTCCATTTGTTTGAGCGCTTGCATGTTCTCCTGCGTGGATGGCAAAGCGGGTGGACAGTTAAACTGAGTCAAATGACTGTGTGAAGCTTGTAAACCTGTAGCGCCAGTGACAGCTGTTGCTGTTTTCCCCATTAAAGTGGGTCATATTTGCAGCATCATAAAGAAATGAGCGATGCTCTGTCAATACAGCCATTGATTTCACTGATCTGGGCTAACTACACTGTGTGCACAAATACTAGGCAGGTTGCATTTTTGAGGATTAGTTTTGTTATTGCACAACTACAGTGCTCTTGGTCAATCCAAAATGTCAACAAACCCTCAAACTTGAACATTTATGTCATAAAAGTGAAGATTTGGTCTGCTTTAGAGAATATCTATATGTACACCATTATTAGGTAGCGATTAGTGTGCAGGATTATTCTGCAACTAAATAAAAAACAAAGATTTTTCCATCTCACTTGTTTATTTTCGCCTGTTAAAGTGAGTAGACTAGACGCATTCAAAATTTACAAAGGACCCCCCCCCCTCAGTGACCAATGGAGCCGCCCTTCTTTTCGATGACAGTCACAAGCCTTCCATTCACGGAGTCAGTCAGTTTCTCGATCTGGTCAGAATCGACTTTTTGTGCAGCCGCGACCGCAGGCTCCCGGACACTGTACAGAGAGGTGTACTGTTTACCTTCACTGTAAATGTCCTGCTTCAGAAGGACCCAAAAGTTCTCAATAGGGTTTAAGTCAGGTGAAGAAGGGGGCCATGTCATTAGTTTTTCATCTTCAAGGCCTTTTACTGGCCAGCCACGCAGTGGAGTACTTTGATGCATGTGATGGAGCGTTGTCTTGCATAAAAATGAACGTCTTCTTGAAAGATGCAGACTTCCTCTTGTACCACTGCTTGAAGAAAATGCCTTCTAAAAATTGGCAGTAGGTCTGAGAGTTGATTTTGAGTCCATTTTCAACCCGAAAAGGTCCAACTAGCTCATCATTAATAATGCCTGCCTATACCAGTACCCCACCACGGGCCCATCCATCTGGTCCGTCAAGAGTCACTCTTATCTCAAGAGTCCACAAAACCTTTGAAAAATCTGTCTTCAGATATTTCTTGGCCCATTCTTGGCGTTTCAACTTATGTGTCTTGTTCAGAGGTGGTCGGGCTTCAGCCTTTCTTACCTTGGCCACGTCTCTGAGAACCGAACACATCATGCTCCTTGGCATTTCAGGCCGGTTGCAGTTGTGGAATATGGCAGCACTGGAGGATGATGGGTTCCCGGTTGCTTCGTGCTCGATTCTTCTCAAATCTTTGGTGGTTAATCTGCGTCGTTTCTTCTTGACACGTTTCTTGCGACCCTGTTGACTATTAGCAACAAATCATGTGATCACGCCCCAATATCTTTGATATTGTGCTGCATCCCTCTGAAAGACTTTTTGCAATATTGGAATTTTACGAGTCAGTTAAATCTCTTTTTTGGCCCATTTTTCCTGAGGAGAAGAAACTGCTAATAATTACACCTTGATATAGGGTGTTGATCGCCTGAGGCCACACCTTTCCTCATTACACAAATACACATCACCTGATATGCAATAAATCCAATAAGCATTCAAGCTTATGCAGCTTGGAGTTGGAAATTATGGATCAAATGATGATATGGTCAAAATAATCACTTGCCTAGTAATTGTGCACATGGTGTATAAACTGTAGATTGACAAAACAGTTATTTGTACGCAGAGATTTAAACTTGCAGATTTTCAAGGGGAAAACACTGAAGTAATTTTAGCATCATTAGAGAGGATTGTTATTATCAGTTTTGGAATATTTAAGCTTTGGAAAAAGCAAATTCCAACCTTTTATCTCTGGTACATGATAGGTTCTAAAGATGTATTTTTGAAACCATGTGAAAAGTTTGTAAACTGCAGCACTGTATTTTAAAGGTTTTCCTTTGTTTTTATTTTGGGGATTTTTACTTGCTTGTGCTTTGAAATTGTTTGCTGACTTCTCCCTTATTTGGTAACGGACATTTTGTGTGTGTGTTTCTTCTATCAAGGTCATAAACCAAAGAAAGACAGAATACTAATTCTTAACGTCCAATGACGTTAAGAACAAATGCACCGTTTGATGTTGGAGGTTTTTTATAGGAGTGAATGTTTCATTGCACCTGAGGGCCTGCGCTGCACAACAATGCTGCCCAGTAGTGCTGCCCAGCAGTGCTGCCCAGCCCAGCTCATCTGGTCATTTTGTGTCTGCAGACTGCAAGTGTTTCTGAACACGTATGGCATTCAGACCCAGACGCCCCAGCAAGTGGAGCCCATCCAGATCTGGCCTCAGAAGGAACTTGTCAAGGTAAGACCAGTTCACTAACGCACGCACGCACATGTACATATATACTACATACATACGTACATATGTGCTGTCATCCAGCCATCCTTTCAACAAACCGTTTTGGCGAGCCCAGCTATATATATTGATGAGATATAACACCCACCTGATAACACCCAAGCATCTCAGCTGAGCTCTTTCCAATTGATGGGGTGTTGGCCCCTCTGTGTCTGTGTGGTTTATTCCCCATGTGTCATGGCTTCCTCCTTCTTTGAGAGGGTGTCTGAATGTTAGTGTGTACTGTGTGTTAGGCTGATTTTTCTGTTTCACTGTGTTTGCACGATGATGGAGTGGTGAACCCCAAATATCAGGTAGGATTGTCACCAGCCACCGTGGCCCAAGATTAGACAAGGCAGGTTTACAGATGGAGCTCAACAGATAGTTCCTACTGTTTGACCATCTTCACCTTTCGTTAAAGGGTTTATTGGAGGAGGGGAATAATGTAATCTGTAGAAAGGATTACACAGGAGTAAATACAAAGATAATGATGATTAATCTGTTTGCAGATAAGCTCATGATATGTCAAATATCACATTTGAAGGTATATGGTGTTTTGCAGGTGTAGTCATCTCATGAGACTGGTGTGTTTTTCCGTGCGTTCCAGTTCCCTTCTTTAATCCTCAAGCTTGATCCTTAATCCCTTAAAAATGCGCGCTCCTGCGAAGTGCAACTGCTGTCCCAATTCTTCGGAAGTTTAAATTAAGGAGCGAGTTTGAGGAACAAAACGGCCGTTTTCGTTCCGTAAAACTGCTACCTCCCTTAAAAGTAAGGGAGAATGCCCAGAATGCATTGCGTTTTTACAGTTAATATACATGGCGGTGAAGACGGTGAGTTACAAATGTACATTTCTTTGTTCATGGAGATATAAATATTACAAAAAACATCATATTCTCTTAGTTTTGGCCCATGTTATGGATTAGTTACCGGGTTGTGGCGTAACATTTATTTTATTTTATGATCTTTTACGATCTTTTGCTGCCGTTGCTACGGTTTCCTCCTCTTCTGACATGACACACTGAACGCCGCTTTGGCGTAATGCTGCCTCCTACAGTCTTGGGGAAGTATCTGCACTAAGGAGTGTCCCATTTCTAGCAGTTCACACTTGGTTTTGAGGGGTAAAGGTTGAGGAAGAAGATTAAGAATTAAGGTTGAGGATTGAGGATTAAGGAAGAGAATTGGAATGCACCCTTAATCTGAAATACTGGTCTGGTTCTTCCCTGCGTCCATTATAACAACAACAAAATCAACTTTAATTTGGCAAGTGTTATTCATTGTAGCTTTGAAGCTAGAAAGGTGAAGCTAGCCAAATGTAGCTGTTCATTTATGGGAGAGCATTTGTCATTGTCTCTGCTGTATTTTGTTGCAATGGAGAGGTCTGAAGGCTTAACCAGAGAGATTTCTGACTTCCCTTCTTCAAATAGAAACTGTGGTTGACACAAAATTTCCAGTTTGAGATGTTTTCAGCTGTGTTCTTTAACTATAAACAGTTTCTTTTCTCCTCAAGTTGCTCATGAATGTCCTATCAATGTTCCCTGACACTTGTTGCTCATGTGTCAGGAATAGATGGAACTCTTTTACCTTTGGAAGTATAAAAGCAAAGCACCTCCGTATAAATGTGCAGTATCTGTGGAGCTACGTCACCGCGCCTCTTCATGCAGCCACGAGGAGAGTTGCATAGTGCAGTGAGCCTGCTGTGCGCTGTGTACAGTTGCCAAGCTATTATTAGAGAATCTCTGTTCAAGGGAGGGATTTGTCCAACCTTTAATTGAAACCTAACTGATTGCAGACATGTTGCAATGTGTGATTATCTGCAGTGGCTTGTCACTTGATTTAGGGACTCATAATTACACACACAATGTAAAGTCCCGCTCGTCTGTCTATCTGCTGCGAAAGACTGGGGGAAAATCTGAGGGGAAGGAATTGTAGCAGACTTATTGACACCATCTCCTCTACCACAACTACACAAATCAATCCTACAGTCAGCCAGATTACATTTGAATTGTTACCTATCAATATCGCCGTAGACCCCGCCTCAGTCGCTCTGGCTGCTTTTCAATCAAAGATTTTGCTGCTCTTAAGCTTTCACTCTTGATTGTCCCATCAGTCACAGCCTGGCTGCCGAGTGGTTGAAGTGATTGATTCGTTGAATAGTGACTGTTAATGTTGATTTATCAGCATGTTGGTGTAGCTGTCACTGTGGCAAAATGGAAACAAGTGGAGTCGAGTCCCTTTTCTCTGAGAACGCTTGCCAGTCAGAAAAGGATGATGTTTTATGGGGCTTTCTGTGAGGTGATAGCATCAGCTATCAAGGAAACTAAAATGGGGGACAGACTGTAAGCCACTGAGAGACACATGACAGCAACATTAATAAGAGTCAGACGAGCCAATTTAAAATCTGCATCAGCAACTTCGTACCATTTTTCCTCCTTCACCAAAATAACATTGCCAAACAAACGAAAAAAAGCCCCTCCCACACGGACCAGTGCTGACGTCCGTGTGAAAGGGACCAAGGCTTGCCGGAGGGTGACCTTGTACCGTCCCTGAAACCTATCAGGAAGCTGTCCTGAGTGTGAAAGAGGCTGAAGCCCTTATTATTAGAGCCAGCAGCAGCAGCACCACTGAGGAGGACTGAAGAACAAGTGCAACTTTGCCTCCGTGTTCTCGTCCATCGCAGCGTGTTTCTGTTGCATACAAATGACGCCATGCGAGAGTCAGCTTGTGTTGCTATGACGACCCCACCCACATTGAGACGATGTGCAGTTTTTAGAGAAAACAAGTGAAACAAATTAAGGCGACAAGATATGCGTTTTGCCTTATTTCTTTTTAAATCTGAATGTGAGGTAACACGAGGATGTTGTAAAACCAGTGGTATCCATGGGAACGTTTCCGACACACCGTTTTACGTTCATCATAAGAGTTTCTGTCTTTAGACAACCTGCTCATCTCCCGCCTCCCAGAGCATCCTCACAGCAGGAAAGAGGGAGGGGGCGGGTACTGTACCTCTGTTGCGCTTTTCAAAATAAAAGATGGATTTCAAAATTTCAAATGCAACTTCAAATTTTTCTTCACCACAGTATAAGTAATCACTGGATCAAATGCACCTTTATCCAGTAGTAGAGGGGGTATTTCCCCTACCACCACCACCACCACCACAATCTGCCCTGTTTCCTACCCTGATGGAGCAGACGACAAAGAACATGTTCATTTCTGCGGCACTCTGAAGGCGTTCTGACAGCATCAGCAGAAATGTCTGGCTGTTTATGAAAGTGCCTGCAGTCTGGCCCTGTGTTGTCAGATCTGGAATGTCTCATTTTGTCAAAGAAAAACGAAAGAAGAGGGCACATACATCACTGCATTCAGTTTTCATTTTCATGTTATACAGTAGCTAACGCTCCTGCAACGGAGTAACTGCAACTAATGCTCTGTACCTGAGTAAAAATACTACCTGCGTTTGATGAGAGCAGTGGCAGCAGCACTGCCTTTGTGCAGGTATAAATCCTACATTGGGATGACAGTTGGACATAAATCTGCAGATGTGTTCAGTGCCTGTAACAAGTACGAGCACCGGCTGCTATTTCCATCCTGTCCACTCTCCTTCTTTCATCCGTGGCAGATTACAGCATTCGCACTGTCATATCTGTGACACCAAGCACTACCTCCTCTGCTTCTCTCACAACATATCTGTCATTCACTGTGCCACCCTATCGCCTGGATACTGTGTCTCATCGGCGTGGCTGTTGTTTGAAGTCGACTGTGCCTGCGTCATCTGTATCCCCCATCATGCACCGTAACAAAGCCAGCTTGTATTTTTGTGGCCTAAAACAGTAATTTTTGTTGCTAAAACTTGAAAATGCAAATGATTGACATTTAAGACAATAATACAAGTTAGCACAACAGAACAAGAAAGTCGTATGCTCTAAAATAATTTGGTGAATTGTTAATACTTAAAGACACACTACGTAACAGACACTACGACTGTAACTACGTAACACATTATTGGTTCTAAATTACACTTTAAGCTACATTGCTAATTATTGCAGTGTGCAAGTTTAAATTCCTCTTGGATTATTCTACATACTAAGTTAACCCAATAAAAGTGCATTCTCTGTAAGAACTTACATTTGAGTCATTACAATGTAAATTTATGTTCGTACAATTCACATCACAGTTAGAAGTAAGGATTAAATGTTAATGCAATGTAATATAAGTTGCAATTTAGGAAAGAGTAGGCACAAGTGACAAAAGTTCATTTGTCATGACAATGTAAAATTATAAATTAGCCCAATTTAGGAGAAAGTTAGTTAAAGTAAGGATTAACAGTTATTACAGTGTAAAATTCTAAGTTAGTGGAACTTGTCGTTAAGTTGATGAAAAAAATCAAAATTCAGAGTTGAGCAAACTTAGAAGCGAAACTTAAAATATCAAGTTCAATTGTCCAACTCAAAATTTTAATCACGTTTGTGGCCTGAAATTTTGGGTTGACCCAACTTTTCTTTAATTTGCAGTGTATCCGTCATTCACACCCTGCTACTCTCCCCCACCTCAGTCCTTCATCTGTCATGCTTGCTACATGGCCCTCACTGTTCACACGCTACAGTGGCACCGTGACTTACAAGTTGAATTTATTTTGTGACAGAGCCCGTAACTTAAGTCACATGTATGTCGAATAAATGTTGCTCATGTATGTCGAATAAATGTTGCTCACACTGTGTTCTGTGAACAGCCATTTTCTCCACGTGTCATTTCTCAGGTTTCTGCTCTGCACTTGACTGCTGCATCCTCTCCATTCACTTCCCAAAAGGCATGCATTTTGCTCCCCTCCACCCCCTCCCCCCCTCCACCCCACCCCACCCATGTAGGTTTCACCAAAAAACCCCCCCCCCCCCCCCCCCGTCCAGGTCAATTACGTGCCTTTTGGCTGTCGTACCTGTTTCTGCCGCTTTCCTCTCTTTTTGCTGCGTGATGCTCTCAGATGGAAATGTATTTGTGAGTCTCAGCGGGTGCTGTGCTGAATATTAAATCCGAAGCCCAGACAGACGCTTCTTTCTCGATAGAATCTGTTTATCTTGGAGTCGCCGCCATCTCCCCCTGCTGCAGGCCACGCTCTCACCTCACCTTGTCTCTCGCAGCCATTTGATTGTGTTTACAACAGCTGCCTGATGATGGGAGGGAGTGGCAATTACATTTACTATGTGCGACTGACTACCTCATCCGCCTTCAAGGTTTGCCGTTTCATATCTGATTGTTGATATGGGCATAACTGCGAGGGGTTTTTTTTGGTTAAGGCTTGATTTCCCCCCCCCCCCCCCCAGATGCTCTAAGATGCTTTTCATCTCATGCAGTTGTCTTCATAGAACCCCCATAAAAGTCAAGACAACAAAGTTCAGGTTATTAAGTTTCTTTCATCACGTCCATGTTACACAGAAACGTGTTTGTTCAGACTGTTCCTCAAACATCTGCTCCTCTGTGCCGAGGAGGTTCCATAAGTTGCTGGTGGCTAGTACCTTTCTGTTTGGGAAGAGCAGATGCCAACCAACTCTAAAAACGCTCAACAACAAGGCCAGTGAGGAGGTCATGGTAGAGCTGAAAACTTTGACCACTGTATCCAAGAGAAGTAGTGTCTCTTGGTGCACCTTTAGTAAGAGCACCCTTTCACACAGACCGTTCTGTCTCTGTCCTTGATGCACCCAAAGTTCTGTGTGACTGGTATCATAGCGTGGATGGGCGGGGGCTTTGTCCTCCTTCTCAGACCTCTGAGGAGGTGGTCTCGATCGCTAGCTATATGCTAAATGATAATGCAATGTAGCCAGGCCGTAATGCAACAAGAACCCAATAATCTTATTGGGAAAAACCTGAAGGTAGCGAGGCTCCTCGTTTTTCTTTGTAGACCTGTGACAGCATGCTCTCGCTGTGACCGAGCGGCCAACAGCGTTCAACATTCTGGGCGCAACAGCTGTGACACAGAATGGTTCATGAGAGGAGTTATAATGAAGCTAGCATAGCAACTTAGTCGAGAAATAGACAATAGATGATGTGTGGTAGGCAGCTATCGTGATCGATGAGTGACTGTGTGAAATCCATTTGTAAGCACAACGCTCTCCGAGATAGCAAAAGTCAAGATACTCTGCTCCACCACAAAGCGGAAGCTATCTGACGTCACTGTGAGAAGGGTCCATTGGACAGTAAAACAGCCCGTTTGATGCGTCAAATCCCCCCGGTTGTGTCCCCTCTTCTTGTTCCCCGAGCTGGCCCGCTGTGTGAAAGTACAAAACAGTGCCGCCTGAGCTGACCTGTGTGAATTACTGTGCTGGCTGACTAATAGCTGGAGTATGACACAGTGCCGTACCACCGACGCACAAATCTTCCGTGCGATAGGGGCTCAGGCCTTATATTGCCATTGTTCTTTTCATTCCATTCATTTTATTCTTGCATTAGAAAAAAGATCATTGTATGAATGCTGCAGCCACATCCTGCGTGTGGACTGCGGGCCCCCTGGGAGTCGGTGGAGCAGCCTGGGAACTGGTCATTTATCATGATGTCTAAAAAAAAGGCCCAGTGTTCAGAACTTCAGCCTTATTTTGTGTGTTTGTAGGAGAAGCTGCAAATCACATATTGCTTGTTCAGTTTACTAAGGTTCTGTTAGTTTGTTGATTCATTTGGATTGTGGATCGGGTCTTTGGCTCGCTGCATCAGGACTAACTGCTAAAATGGCTTAAGCAGCTGAGCTCTGCTGGTCATTGAGACGACGCTGGTTGAGCAGTTGGAAGCAACGCATGATTGACACGAGATGGTGATGATCTGTTTTAGAAACTAATAGAAGCCCCAAAGAGAAGCAAAAAGTCATATCTAGCAACACGGTTGTTTACTAGTATCTCTATGTATTGTTGCTGTTAGCTAGACGTAAAAATCACATTCAATTCCCAGCATGTTTCTGGAGAGTAGGGAGCCCTTTTGTCTTTGGCATCACAAGTGTGTTGCAGGGTCTGTCTGTGGTTCAGTAGAACCAGGAACCCTGCATGAGGAAGACCATAGCCAACGCATTGGAGATCACTACTCTCATTCCAGTGTGAAAGATATGAGTAAAAATGTTAGCTTCCATTCAATTAGAAGCTAAAATCGATCTTAAGTGGATTTTTGTACGTACATTGTTTGAAATACACCAAATAAATCCAAGCAAACGAGGGCTAGGCTCTGAAAACAGCAAACAACCCTTTTTCACGGAATGAGATCGGAAAATCAAGTAACAGGAAAACTTCCACTATCACCTCAACATCATTTTTCATGATGTTAAACCCCAGCTGGGGGTTTGCTACTTCAAGTCCCTCCTGCATGACAACCTTGATGTGAAAAGAAGTTTTACTTCGACCAACTCAGCCATAGAGAGGAAAAGCACTTCGTCTTTGAGCTGCTGTCAGACGGAAGAAGACCCTGCTGTGGATTCAGAGTTTTCAAGAGTTTTTTTCTTTTTTTTTCACCGTTTTCTCACACTTTCTTTGGCAGATATGTAAAGTACAACTTTTTGAGTTGGGCTCTCTGTTGCAGTTGCCTACCTGTCGAGTTCGCTGTTTGCGCCCGGGTCAGTGGAAATGAAAGGATGCTTTGATAGGCTGCCTGAGTGTTGCCACTCCTCATTGGTATTCTGCGCACAACAAGTGTTGGGTGCAGAGGTTCTTACCACCGCCCTCAAGCTTCTCTCCTCCAGATGTCACACGCACCCGTCGGGGGCAGCGACTTCCAATACAAGCAATTTCATAATTTGCCTCTGTCTCTATTATAAATGTACATTTATTTGAGAAAAAATAGGCCTTATTTTTTTGGTGATTTCTTTCAGGTGGCTGCTCTCTCCTGTTCTGTTCAGTGCCAGCTTCCTTCCCAGGAGGAGAATACAGGAGTGGCAGAGCACCACCTTTTGGACGGCCGCATGTAATGCAGTCAGTCTGGAGTGTCGGTGCGCTGCAGGGTTTGATAGATGGAAAGATTTTCTGCAGCATCATTCGAACAAGTCAGTGTCCTGATGCAGTAATGGTGATAGAAGTGAAACTGATGGGCTATCACAAGGAGAACAATCATTTGTTCTCAGAAAAAAACAATTAGCATCTATGTTTACTGTTTTTGCGAAGACACTCGTACACAAATGGTAAGTTATCGGTAGCGGACTTCGAGCCACAAGCAGGAAGTCAATATCCATCTTGGATTCACTACATTCAGACAGAAGGCACAAAAATGCTGGGACATGGTACGGAAATCCCACCACTAGGAAAAGGCTGGAGCTCCTGTTTTCTCATTGCTGTCATCACTCAATGCTGGACACAGCCGAGAGAGGAAGCAAAAGACTTTTTTTCTCATCTAAGTTACATTGTCGAGATTGAATCTAGCTCTAATAAGCAGCTCGTTGCTGCCGTACTGCTGGAATAAATTAAACCTTCTGCTGCCTATGTAAAGGAAATCCCCTGTGTGCTCAGTTCAACCTTTTACTCTGTTTACTCCTGCTGAGTTTGAACCTCACCCTGCCCCCAAGTCCAACTTCCTCAACCAAACCCCTGCAGCACTCGAACATAGATAGCGAGGTCTCTTTTAGCTTCTGCACTCTGAGAGTGCTGCTTGCCAATCTTGTGCAGGACCAGCTGAGGCTCCGAACATTACGACGGACTCAATCAAACCACCGCATTTATGCCACAGAGCTAAAGACAATGATGCGACAGTCCACAAAGAGACCAGAGGACAAATGATGCAGGGCTTTGGTGTGTTTTCACCATCATGCTACAGTTGAGATCAGTCCTTCAGTCCATCCTTCCATTCGTTCATCAAATGAGAAAGCCTTCTGTATGCATGTTCTCTGGTTCTTAGTGAAGAGGCAACATGTTATGAAGCTGGGTTGACGTCGCTCATCTGACAGATGTCTCCTGATCCAAAACTACCATTTTAACTGTATGTGTCTTAATGTAGTTGCAACAACAAGCTGAAGCTGATTTACACCAACCATTTGCCAAAACATAATGTGACAGAAGCTATGTTGTTAACATGTTTTGGAAATGAGCATATGAAAAAAACTACCGGTTAATTCCTTTTGAATTACACTTGTTGTGGTACATTCAAAAAAGCCAACGCACTTCAATGCAGTCTTTGAAGCCTAACTAATGTAACAAAGACCTCAACACATGATGTCATGTGTGGGCCGATGAGTGAATAACACGACTTGTGTCTACGTTTCTGGTTAAAGAAATCTAAACAAAATTTTATTGGATCCAGACATATTGGCAAAGACACAGTGTGAATGCGATTCCCAATTCACTTCATTTACAATTGTTATACCTCACACATATTCTTTTTCACATACAATACATTTTCAGCTGCATTTAAACAAATGTTATAGTTGAGGTCTGATGCGCCGTTTCAGAAATCAACTATTAAGATACTGTTAAGTGACCTACAAACCAAACATAAGTCAATAAAACACAATATGAACAACAATGGTCGAGGTTCTGCCATCTGGAGGTAATTTCAGCTCATGAGTTGCAAAAGAAAGAATGTCTCCAAAATGACTCCATTTTTGAATCGTGTGTGTGTGTGTGTGTGTGTGTGTGTGTCTGTGTGTCTGTGTGTCTGTGTGTCTTTCTGCAGGCGTACCGTTTCCTTGCCATAAATAAGAAGCTGGGGTTGAGTGGGCGTCCAGAGAGGCCAGTGGGCTGCATTGGAACCTGCAAGGTATTTAAAACTGAATACTCTTCTCACACATGGACGAGGAACACATGCGCATACATGCACTACATTTGACATGCCTGTGCTTACACGGGTCATGGGCAATCATCAGCACACCTCCCACATAGGAATCTGCACATTTCTCCCAGCTAAACTGTGTACATTGACACACAAAACATCCTGCTTTGAAATGGGTATTCTCCTTGTCAACATGCAGTATGCATCAGTGAATGCTGGAGCCATTTTTCTTTGTCTTGACTTTTTTGCATTTTAATACAGTATGCTAAGCTGCTGTCAGGCAGGGTGGGTGTGTGGGTTGATTGTGAGACTGTGGAAAGAATATTGTGTCAATGCTGCTGTGCGTGTGTATGTGTGTGTATGTGTGCCGCTTCTTTGCTGTTGTTCCTCCCAAATGAAGGTCATAGCACAACCGAATCAGCTGAGCTACGGCAGCCTCCTCAAACAAAGGCATCTACACACAAATGAATCACGAATGTATTGTGAAGACAATTTCATATTGGAGTGTTTATGGGATGGGTGGCAGACTGCCAGAGGACATTAGCATTATCAGTGTGCCTGCGTGCCCTCGCCCGTGTGTGTGTGTGTGTGTGTGTGTGTGTGTGTGTGTGTGTGTGTGTGTGTGTGTGTGTGTGTGTGTG
>JAUESF010028597.1:10930-22781 GCA_032274765.1 Malacoctenus tetranemus | reverse complement strand
ACGAGGTTAGCGTCTCTCAGAGTTGGAAAAAGCTGCTGATTAGTCATTTTCGCTGTGAAATTAAGAAGATGGTTCGATTGTGTTCATTTTCACAGCAGCCGACTCTTGAATGCTCCCTCTCAGCTGGTGAGGTCTGCCGCAGTGTTCATTAGTGGAGAGCTCGCAGGAGCTCAGTTATTCACAGCTGTTTAGGACACACAGACAACCCCTGCTCTGAAGCTGAAAGTGAGACTGCCAGGTCCACATTTTGTTTTTGCCCACAATTAAAAGAGACCTCAGCAGACCTTACATCAAACTGTGTGCAGCAGAAATGCAATCGATGAATTTAGGTTATTGCTGAAAAAAAATGTCTGATTAGGTGATGCACCTGAGGAGGGGAAAATCTTTGAGTCTCACTTCATCCTCCTGAATAAAACCCATCAACCCAAAGTTCATTTCACGACGACTTCAACCAGACAAGCTTATTGCCCTGTGCTGGTAATGTGTTTGGAAACACTGGTGAGAAAAAGCACTACTTTGAGCTGGAACTTACTGTGAACAGACCCGCTCCTCCTCGCTCCTCTCTATGGTCCCTGCTGGCGTTGTCTCCACCGACTCACAACTGAAAAACAGGACAGGACAGGACGGTGAAAATGACCAACAGGGGAAGTTCTCACCTGCAAGCAGATTTCATGTGGGATGCAGAGATTTTCCACTTGGGTTTGTTTCGGCAGTTCATCCAAAGTGTTTTCCCCATAGCCCTCAGATTGCCCCGAGGAAGGATGCAGCAAGGATGCGCAAGACAAGTCGGTTTAGTTAATTAACACACATCACCTTACGTTCAAGGAAACTTGATATGTCGAGCGCTGACAGGTTAATGCTTGCACTGTACTTCACATGTACTCATTTGCCAAATTTCTAAAAGTGCTAAAAGTGCTCCTTGAATGACCGCTTGGTACCAAGGCAATAGATGCTACTAATTTGATTGGGTTCAAGTGTTTCACCACAAGTTGGCAGTTTAGCAAGGAGGCATTTCTGCACATAGGTATTCATAGTTCAGTTTTATTTCATATTTTGATTTATTTTATGAGGAAATTAAGTTGACGAGGAAACCAAGTGGAACATCCCTGGATTGCAAACCTCAATCAGATTTTATGGCTTGCATAAAAACTTTAATAAAGCCAAATGCAGGCAGACATTCTCACTCAAACAACGATGTGAAAACATTAACAATTAAAAATAAAAGCAATGAGGACTACTTCACATTCTAAAACTTGCCCTATTTTCTCTCGTAGGCATGTGTACAAAATGATCAATTCAGGACAAGCAGGAGTGATGTCTGGCAGACCAAACAAGAAACCACTGACTTAGACTATCAGCAACCTGCGAGAGGAACACAACCTTATTGCTTCCCCAGAGGGACTTTTAAATACGCTGCTTCTCACACCACCTTCAGCTTCAAAACTCCAACTGGTTAAAGGAAAAAGCATCACAGACAATTAAGGAGAAGACATGAGCAGTACAAACTGCTAAAATCTAGACTCGGATAAAATGCAAAAAATTGTTATCAGAGTAACAGAGCATAAGGCAAAGTCTGATGCACAACTATTATTTATACCATGTGTTTATGGGATAAAATGAAAGAACAGAAATTGAACAACTGTACTGGCACAGTATGTGACATGAGTGGTTAGTGGATGTTTTGCTGGAAAACATACAGTTCTGCTTCTGTGCAAACTTGAGACGCTGATGGCGTCTCCTGTGGTTGGCAGTAACTCAGGTCCTCACTCTGACAGACCTGCAAGAAAGTAGGCAAATTCATTGCTAAAAACAGAACAACAACACTTCCGCAGGGCCCCCTCCAATTGCCAGCAGCATAGTTGGCGGACTCCATGGCCTGTGCCAAGGGCCGGCCCGCATGCAAACCTTCCAACCGACACGTCAATACCCTCAGCATTCCACACTAAAACACGGAGCGCACGGCCAAGACTGTGAAGGAAAACGATGGCTCAGAGTTGGAGAAGCAAATTCTTTTCTGACATCTTGAATTTTATTGCACACGAAACTTTTTCTTTATGAATTGCAGCGGTTTAAGGTTCTGAAGGCTTCAATGGGATTTCCTTTTTCTTTTGATCGAGCTGGTCACTGCTGCCATCCACTGCCCTCAGAAAACAAAATAATTTAACTTTACCGTGACTCAGCTGGAAGAGCAAGTTGGATTCCTCATCCCACCCTGTTCATGAGTCAAGGTGTCCCTGGGCAAGGCACTGAACCCTGAATTGCTCTCAGTAGTGCATGTTAGCCCTTTGCATTGCAGCTCCTGTCACAGAAACATACTGTGTGCACACGCATGCATGCGTGCAAGTGTTGTTCCTCTGCTGTTAGCGTGGCGACGCCATCAAACGACTCGTTGACTTGACTTCAACATTAGTGACAAATTAGTTGATTTGAATAAGATCTCAGGTCCCTGATCCCCCTAGAGTGGAGGGGAGAAGCAGGGGAGTGTGAGAGCATGTTAGGCTACGTTCACACTGCAGAGCATAATGCTCAATTTCGATTTTTTGGGAAATCTGAATTTGTTTTGAGTGTCCGTTCACACTTCCAATAAAATGCGACTCGTATGTGACCTGCTGTATGAACGCCTTGCGCTTCCAAACTGCCCCGACTGCGCGCGTAGACGACGCGATGGCATCACAGCTAGCCTGCGTGTGACGTTGTCGTGTTTGCGGAAGTAAACATGGACGCTAGCAGAGGAGCTTATCGCAATTTTTGTAAGTTGATGTCCAACCGCAGCACTTACAATGTGACCGTTCTAGTGAAAAGATTAAGAAGAAGGAGAGCTAGGTTTTTGGCAACGGCATTTTGTGGAGCGGTGGCAAGAACGGCTGTACAGAGAAACATGTGAGTACCGAGTAGCTACAGCACACTAGCCTTCTTGGACACGAAGTAGTGACGTTTGTCGTGCATCGATGATGTGTAAGTCGCATGCATGCGACCATGCCGTTCAGACTGAAGTCGCATTTGAAATGATCGGATACGTATCGGATTTAGGACCACATATCCAAGTGGCCTGGGTCACATTTGAAAAAATCGGATCTGTGTCGTTCAGACTGACATGAAAAAATCCGACATGGGTCGCATAGGTGCGAAAAAATCGGATTTGTGTCACTTCAGCCTGCAGTGTGGACGCAGCCTTAGTCACCCGAAAACACAGACATGCTCATATTCCTGAAAAACATGTTGCATGTTTTGAGAATCGTGCTTGATAAAAAAAAAAGACCAGTTTCTGATTTGCATTTTTTTGCACTCAGAATTGATAGAGTCGTACTTTAATTACAGTTTTGCACATATTGTTAAAAAAACATTTTTTAATGGAACAATCTTTTATTTAAGAAGTTCAACAGCTAAAACATGGAAGCAAGTTAGACTATAGCACACTTCAAAGTGTACCTGTACGTTTTGTGACTTGATTAATTAAAAAAGCATGTTAGTCATTTATTTTGTGCTTTACTTGTCTTTGAAGCAATGTGAACACATCCTCTCTGTCGTTATTGTGAGCTTAGTGTATTGTCACCCCCAATGTCACAAACAATGTTCAACCATTTTGTATGGCACCTATGTACTCACAGTGCGACCCGTCTGCTGCTGGCTGCTGTCTTCAGAGTTCATGAACTTCTGAAATCTTTCAGGGAAATGAGTTGTTCTGTGAGCCAGTCAGATAAGATGATACAGAAAGTCATTGGTGTAAGCCTGATGCTGCAGGTCACCTGAAGAGATTGAGGTTCTCCTTCACAGCCGCAGCCAGGGACCAGTCCGCTTCCACCGGTGAGTCACTGAAAAATGATCACAGGTTTGTTTGGGGCGAAGGGGTCCAAACGACAGTCTACGGGCCACATTGGCCCTGAAATTACCTTAAAAAATATATAAATAAAGGAGATATAATGGCCATATACTTGTCCTTTAACAAAATAAAGCAACAAATGTTGCTGCTGTTGTTCAAATACAATAAAAACAGAGGAACCTCAGACAGGCCGTGAGTGTAGACAATAATTTCAGCCATATATTTAGCACCTTATGAATGACTCTTCCTTTCATTGTTTTTAATTAAGTACTCAATGGAAACAAATGTGAACACCCTCCATTCATTTGAACGCAAGTCAAAATAGTCTATATGCGTTAGATGCTATATTTGTTTGATACAATGAGAATCAAAATATTGAGTTATTGAAAAGCCCAAATTTAAAGCTGGATATTGTCAAAAATGTTTTGTGATGCAGCCACTGGTGGTGTGGCAACAGCATGTATCTGGAGAACCACACTGATCAACGTTCTGTCTCACTCAATTACTCTGTAGAAAGCATGGATGTGGGTAAATCAACCAACAATAAGTCAGCTCTCTCTACTGCGACAGCCTGAAAATGGCGCCAGTGACCTCACCTGACTCTACTCCACCTAACTTGATCTGACCCTAATTCACCCAGCCTAAAAGAGAAATAAAATACACTTTGTCCTCTAACTGGGACCAAGGTGCATGTGAAAAACGTTTTTTTTGTGTGTGTTTTTTGTTACTACAAATGAGCCAAAAGAAAACTATCCTGTCAGCAGGGGCTGCAACACCCAAGCCATTCCTGGGTATGCTGTTTGGACATAACCTTTGCGTGACCTCTGGTCTCCAGTCTTCTTCGGGATCTTCCAGCTCCTGCAGCTCCTGGAGTTGACTGCAGAACTGAACGACTGGTCGAGAAGAAGCCAGTGGCGATTCAAGTGCTCCGGATGCAGCTGCAGCCCTTGGCATGGCTGAGGGGAGACCAGAAGAGTGAAACTAGGTTTCGTCACTTCTCAGCTGGTACCTTGCTGAGGACACACTGAGATCAATACACTTCAACTGATTGTGGTACAGTAAGCCCTTGTTTAAAAACATGGGAAGTGTAAAAGTTTAAAACAATCCAATAAAGGCAAACATATGAGATAAGAATGCCCAGCTGTATAACTGTGTATACCTTGTGGCATGTGGTTGTTTTTTGTCAGTCCAGAGGTTGTAGAGTTAGTTTGAGTTAAGGAGTTGCAGCCCAACATCAAAGGATATCTGTCTGCCAGGATGCCACCATCTGAAGACTTTTTACTGTAATATGCAAACTTCTTGGTCACTAAGTCATCGTTCACGGAGACCTGAAGGAAGGAGGCAAAGAAAGCATTACCTGGTTTCACTGCAAAAAACCAAGCACTGAACTTTTGGAGCATTGCTATTATCACTTGGGAGTTCACCTTGATGTTGTCGATGGTGAGGTAGAGCTCGATGGAGGTGGAATCAAACTCCCTCTCAACCAATACAGCCTCCGTCCCAGAAGAACCTTACAGGTGAAAGAAAGAACCTCTACAGTGAATCCTAAAACATGCTTCAGACCCGAAGCAAAGCATGTATATTCAAACTTCATCAAGGCAAGAAGAAAACAGAAGCACAACTGTCATTCAGCTGTAAGCTCCTTTGCTTACCTTGAAGCAGACTATGCAGGTACAGTGTGGCAGAGCTGTCCCACTGGCCAGAAGGCCTGCACAGCACAAGACAAACACCAAGAGGCTATGATCCAACACACGGTATTGTCACAACACTCAGATAAGAGGAAACCCAGTGAGAAGCTATTCAGTGAAATACAGTCTGCAGACCACTCAGACATCATTGTTCAAAAAACAACATGGTCATTCAACAGTTCAGCACAAAAACAAAAGGGTTTTCTTACATGAGTTCGGCCATCCTTTCGTATACAGACACTCGCAGGGTTATTGGTTTGATTCCTGCAAGGTGGAACTTTCTCACCCAGAAAGGCAGCTCGAGGAATTTCTGCATTGCAATTCGAATCCTTGTTTGAAATGACAAAGAGGAAAGGCATTTACAATCAGGACCTCAAAAGGAGTGAACACACACAGTGAGGCCCAAAAATATTTGGACAGTGGCGCAAGTTTTGTCATTTTAGCTGTTTACAAAAACATATTCAGGGTAACATCCATAAAGTCCACAACAATGTGTCAATATTCCTCCATACTGCTCGTCCAACAGAATCCAAGTGTCCTGAGTGGGCACCGTCCATAATTGACTCGCAACAAAATCATTTAGAATGTTTATAGAGCCTAAACAGCTGTAAATAACTGCACTCCTGCAAGTTCACGACACTACTGGACACCGCGGCAGACCACACCAGCTGAGAGGGTGCATTCAAGAGTCCTCTGTTCCGATAATGGACACACTCGAACCATCTTCTTAATTTCACGGCGAAAATGATTAATCAGCAGCTTTTTCCAACTGCTTTAGATTGTGTGTTTTGTTGGATCTTTTCTTGATAAACGTTTTAGCTTGTTGTCCAAAGCACAACTGTAAAACCTTCCTGCTCAGATTGTAAATTTGGTTTTAGTCTTCAATTTCCATATTGATCAGAGTTCTAACCTCATTCAATTGAGCATGATGATGATGATGTTGGGCTGAAAAACTTTTCCATGATTGACAATGCTGCTTCTAACCTAACAATTGTAATGCAGCTATTGCCGTCAGTGCTTTTTAAATCCGTAACCATTTTGGACAGCTGAGTTGATCTTCACACAAAACATAACCCATGTCCAGTGGGATGACACATGACCAGCTGATGCCTATTTCACGGATGAACCGCTTTGGTCCTCATTTGTATATAAAAAGGTGGAGTCCGACGCTGTTCCCCGTTTCTGTTCACAAACCCTGTTCAAACCTTCCCTCGGCTAATCAGTGCCCGTCCCGTCTCTTCCAGCACAGCGACTACACACGCACTCGGCATCATCGGCATTATTACATTCACAGTTATTAGCCACGAATACATAGAGATTGCTTACAATGCACGATAATGCTGTTATCTACTGGCAGCCTAACTTACTAACAAATACACTACTTGGTTAGCAGCTTAGCATGCCGCTAAATTAGCAGGCTATCAGTAATGCTGTTTGCACGCAACTGTCCAAGAGTAAGCAGGCCTCTACAGCCCGAGCCTCTACTTCAACGCTGGGAAGTGAGTGAAAGCGATATTAATGTTGACTCTAGTTTTCCAGCGCGCACGATCTAAACTTTTCTTTGCTGCAGAGTATTTCCTTTCCTTCGCAGCTTCTGCCATTTTTCAAAGGTTTCAGCGACTGTCTGATATCTCCCAGTCATGACTTTGCCCACAGAGTGTCACGCCCATAGCTCCGTCATTGGCTGGAGACAATAACACAGTCTTCACCAAGAAACGGCCCTAACAAGGTCAACAAAAGGGAAAGAAAAAAATAAAGCCAGAGGGAGGGGGAGTTGCAAAAAATGTCACTACCACTTCAGAGTAGAGACCCAAGGCTACGGATTGAGCTGGTTTTCACCTTTTTAAATGTAGTGTTTATTTTCAGGAGGGGGAACTTCGGACTCCACCTTTAAATTCCGATCTCCTCGTAAACCATCCGTCCCAAAGCACAGTGCTGCTCTGAAGATCCAAGCAGAGTGATTCTAATCTGCAAGTTTCTGGGAGCAGGAAGCCAGACCTTCTATTTGTTCACTCGGGGTTTATTTGTTGTTAAGTTTTTTAGGTGAAAACGAAATTATGTAGCAATCATAGCAGCTGTTTGTTTTAGTGTGAATGTGCATCACCTGAAGAGCAAGTGGTAATGTTGCTCCTTCTGTCAACAGTGTCATTCAGTGCTTGTGCCTTTGTGGTAGCATGAAGATGGAGCATGGAGAGAGAGTCAGCCAGGCTGGTCTTACTGGTCTGATGAGATGACGAGTCGTTCTCCGTGGTCGACCAGGAGGCAGCGAACTTTACGCGACACCGAGTCCATGATGATGGACTCCACCACGGCCCGACACCACAACTTTACCACTTCCCAGTACACCACACACACCTGAAAGAACACACCACCAAAGAGTCAGAGCAAACTTCCAGCAATTAGCAAACATGAAAGGCTTCTAAAAAACAGACAACATGTGCAGTGACTCATTGGAGTGGTGTGAACGCTGAGCTCATTTGAGCACAGCAAGGAGACTCCAAAAAAAGACTGATCTCAGATATGTCACAATACTTTGGCCAGAATTATTATACACAAAGGGACATTGTTTAGCCGTCTGAACAGCATCACACCAAACAATACATTGCACATTTGTTCATTTTTAACGTCACATTCAATACAAAAAACTGATCTAGTCATAAGCCAAATGCTGCTGGAGTGGTTTGTGCTCTTGCCACATTGAACAGAACTAGCATGTCTGTAAAACTACTGGCAGAAATGACAGCACGTCTGCTTCTGCACATTAAGCACACACACTTCAAACCTCTGAATTGTGTTTTCACAGCTCACCGAGAAGGATTCACTTTCTCTTCTCTTCATGCAGGGCATGTGCAACAGAATTTACTTCAGATTCATCAGCAACAGCAGGATGGTTTTGTGTTTCTTTTTTGGTGAACTGAGGAACCTTGCTCACCCCAACATTGGCAAAGCGATGGGTATAAATTCAGTAGAATATCACTGAGCAGAGTTCTTGTCATCCATGTGACGACCGCTTTTCTTTGCACATATTTTGGCAGCTGGCTTTGAAATTCTAATTCTGTGAAATTTGAGAAATCGTTGAAGCACCATGGGCTTGAGTCGTTTAAAGTTTGAGTTGCAGTTTAATGAAGTCAATAGAGAAAAACATCAGTTGTGTCCGTTCCTTTTTTATCGTGGTTTTGAATGAGCATTGAGAATCTCGAAGCTTCACAGGTACTTGTATGAAGCACTGATACAATCGTATACAATCGTAGTGTGAGCAGTATGATAGCTGTCAGCAGCTGCTGGCCT
Organism: Malacoctenus tetranemus; assembly: GCA_032274765.1. NCBI lineage: Eukaryota > Metazoa > Chordata > Actinopteri > Blenniiformes > Labrisomidae > Malacoctenus > Malacoctenus tetranemus. The sequence continues at coordinate 13,985 of JAUESF010028597.1, read as the reverse complement.
TCAGCTACATGAAATATTGGGCTTGGCTCTCTGTGAGCCATCACTGAAAACCATGAAGAAGGGATGTCCACTGTTCTTCTGGCATACTGGCTGATGTATCTTTGGAGCAGGAAAGCAGCAGTTTGAACCTTGATCGGGGAACCACAAGTGGAGAGAAGTGTCCGGTCCTGTGATTTCAATTTAGGGCTACATTTACTCAATACCTGACAGACCAGTCACAAGGGGTGTACCTCTGGAGACATCTGACGACTCTGATGACTACTCTAATGCAATACCAACTGAGCACCACTCGGTCTGCAGTTCACAGATGACTCCTCAAAAAAACAGTCTTTGGAGACAAAGAACAACAAGAAAAAGTATCAACTGGACCAGTGGAATTCCTGGCTGGGAACAAATGAGTGAAGCTGGAAAGTCGGCCTGGTTTTTTTGAAGGACGGAGAAGTCGGGAGAAAGAAAGAACAACCGGACCGATGACAATATACCTGTCCTTCCTCAAAGGATGAGGGCCGCATCTTCTGCACATCCTGGGTGACATCATGGTAGAAGAGGTTCATCTGGGCCAGCAACTTGTTGTAACTTTCAGTGGTCTCTGCTTCGCCACCAGCGCCCCGAACGATACGGCCCCACAGGCAAGCCGGGCTCTCCACCTGCAAAGTCCACAGGAGGGGGTGCCGCTACAAGTGGGGGCACTTTCAAACATGAGTTTTGCTGCAGCACTTTGAATTGAATACCAAACTCAAAGTCAAGATTCAAGGAGGTGCCTGTGACCTCGTCATTTGTGATGAGAACAACTTGACCTCCACATCACAACAATTCAAGGTGGCACAACATCAAGAAAACACTGCTTCCATGCAGATACTTCCTCGATACTGTAGGGGGCAGCATTACGCCAAAGAGGCGCTCCATCTGTCAAGTCAGAAGAAGAAACCGTAGCAACAGCAGCAAAAGATCGTAAAAAATAGTGAAAAAAAAAATGTTACGCAATAGTGAGGTAACTAATCCATAACATGGGCCTAAACTAAGAGAATACCATGTTTTTCGTAATATTTACATCTCCATCAACAAAGAAAGGTACATTTGTAGCTCGCCGTCTTCACCGCCATGTAAAAACGCAATGCATTCTGGGTACTCCTTTCTTTTAAGGAAGGTAGCGGTGCACCTCAGTTTTAAGAAAAGAAAAAGCCATTTTGTTCCTCAAACTCGTTCCTTAATTTACCTTCCTAGGAATTGGGACAGCCCTTGGTCATCGCGGGAGTGCGCATTTTAAAGGAATAGTACACCCAAACAATGATGAGCCTTCATTTTCTACTTACCCCCATGATGAACAACACTCTGAAGCACTTTTTTGACATCTCAAATGCACAATCTCACATCCCACAACACTTCTGGACACCGCGGCAGACCTCACCAGCTGAGAGGGTGCATTCAAGAGTCTGCTGTTCCGATAATGAACACACCCGAACCATCTTCTTAATTTCACGGTGAACATGACTAATCAGAAGCTTTTTCCAACTCTGAGAGACGCTAACCTCGTGCTAGTCTGGCTCACAGCAGAATGTAGACGCAAACAGCGGGAGTTCTTCCTCCATGCTTGCATTATTGGAAAGATTAGCGGCACAGCTGGATGACAGACACCAGGTTGCGGTAAGAAGACACAATGAAAAGACAATGACAAGAATCGTCATATTTTATCTAAACTCATTGACTGTATCAACTTTTGTGGTGCTTTTGAACTGGCATTGCGGGGAGACGATGAAAGGGATACTTTTGAAAACCCTGGAATTTTCAGAGGTTTAGTTGACTAAATGGCGACCATTGACCGAGACTTAAACGGGCACCTCGAAAGTGCAACCATCTTTAGAGGCACCTCAAAGACTGTACAAAACAAGTTGCTGGATTGCATGCTCAGAGTTCTAAGAGAAAAAATCTGAAAGATCTCCAGCTGCATTTGAGACGTCAGAAAAGTGCTTCAGAGTGTTGTTCAGCATGGGGGTGAGTAGAAAATGAAGGTACGTCATTGTTTGGGTGTACTATTCCTTTAATAGGAAATTATCACGTTCTTTCAATGTTAATGTAATGCTTGGTATGTATTGTTTTTAGATTAAAAATTATTATATTTTACATCATTTCATTACAACCGAGGGCCCAGCCCTGTGACTTCCGGACGTCTCCCTGCTCCAGCACACCTTGATTAAACGAATCTACATCGGTGCCCTGCTGCACAGCTGGAGGGCATCACGTTGATTCAACCAGGTGTGTCGCAGCAGGGAGCAGTCTGGCGGCAGGAAGGCGCCGAAGCGTCCAAGACCACGTCTGACCAATGGAGGCTGCAATGGAGGCTAAAAAGGAGCAGCGCCTCCGTTGGTATTGCTCCTTCGGATTGGACGCTGGTGGAGTGGCAGTACTTGATAGTGACACACTCCGACACACCAAAGTCTCACCAGTACCATCACGGTGAAAGCAGAACAAGTTGAAGTCGGTGTTGCCGAGAAAATGGAGACAGCACAAGGCAGCGTGCAGAGCGCTCACCTTGACGATGGATATTTTTAACATGTTCAGGAGTCAGTGAATCCGCGACGACGTCGCCAAGCACAAAACTCTGCAAGGAAGCACACAACAATCTGTGCTAAGTGACGTTCCAGCGACCGGGTCCGAGTTAAGTTTCCCCACCTGGAGCTGATGCGTCTACGAGCTATCAGCTAATGCTAGTCAAGCCTACCGAAGGTTGAGCAAAGACGGGCCTCCAACGTTAACCCAACAGCAACGCACTTCCCCATTGTTTTTACTAAGTATTTTGTTGTTGTTGGTTTTTTGCTGCCTCTGTGTGTTTCCATTTGTTTGGACTTTTCTCACGCACCTCACTCAGGACTGGTCCTCCAGGCCCACAGTCGGAAATGTTGCGTTCAGGCCTTCTCGCGAGAGGTCACTGTGGAGCTGACAGGTGTCGTGCCAAAGTCGTTACCCCCGACAGAATTTGAATCCCCTACTAGGTGTCGTGCCAAAGTCGTTACCCCCGACAGAATTTGTATCCCCTGCTAGGTGTCATGCCAACGTC
>JAUESF010028597.1:0-10830 GCA_032274765.1 Malacoctenus tetranemus | reverse complement strand
GTTACCCCCGACAGAATTTGTATCCCCTGCTAGGTGTCGTGCCAAAGTCGTTACCCCCAACAGAATTTGTATCCCCTACTAGGTGTCATGCCAAAGTCGTTACCCCCGACAGAATTTGTATCCCCTGTTAGGTGTCATGCCAAAGTCGTTACCCCCGACAGAATTTGTATCCCCTGCTAGGTGTCATGCCAAAGTCGTTACCCCCGACAGAATTTGTATCCCCTGCTAGGTGTCGTGCCAAAGTCGTTACCCCCAACAGAATTTGTATCCCCTGCTACGGGAGCCTGTATATATTTGGACGTCCTTCCGTGTTTAGGTATGGTTTAGATTATTAATACAATTAAATGTGGATTGTCATGATTATATTTTGATTGTCAAAGATGTTTATTATGTAACACGTGACATAATTACCTACATAAATGCTTTGGCTGTTCTGTAGATTATGTGTTGCCCAAGTTGATAGTATTCATGGCCTGCTCGGAGATCAATGCTTCGAAAAGGGAAAAACTGCTCCATTTCACTTTGAATAAAAGAGAACAATCTGAAATCTTTAAAAGTGGAACAATTCTTTTTTCTGTCAAATTCAAACATAAAAAAATTCTAATCATACAACACGCAATGCATGCATGTAACATTTCGATGAACTAAGTGCTAAACAGCCCCAAAAAGTAGTGAGTAATACATTAGAATTGAGGTTAATCCTTAAAATAGACGGTGCCACTGCCTAAACACGTTATTTATTGCTGACAAACATTACGTGCAGACACTAATCTGTCTGTCAGAGATTTGGACTGTAGGTAAACGGGTGTGGAAGGGGTAGAGGAGCAGGTGAGTGCATTGCTGGGGGGAAGTGGGGGGGGGGACTGAATAGTGAACGACAGTGGAACTGGCTAAATATTTTGAATTTTGACCACTGACTACTTTAGCTGACATAACATAATGAGTACTGTGAATAATTTTACTTTTTGCCATCCTTACCATTGATGAATTAAGTGTTGAACAACCCCTAAAATTTGGGGTTAGAATTGAAGTTTATCTTTAAAATAGACAGCGCCACTGCCTAAATACCTTTTTTATTTATTTATCATTGCCATCGCTGACAAACATTACGTGTACGCACTAATCTGTCCATCTCTCAGAGTTGGACTGAAAGTAAGCGGCTGTGGGAGGGACAGATGAGCAGGTGAGTCCATTGCTGCGGTGTTGGGGGGGGGGCGGCTACTGACTGCTTTTGCTGACATAACAATGAGTACTGTGAATAATTTCACTTTCTGCCATCCTTACCAGAGCTGAGCAGCTGACTTTCAGCTCAAATAATATACGGGGGTTGAGTCCACTACACTGGAAATAGGGGGGGCTAGAATGACTTGAAGGACGTCCTCATGAGTGGACTCAAAAGGACGTGACGTCATGAGTCAGGAACAGCTTAAGAATAAGGGTGTGAATCAGTCATCTATGGCCCACAAAAGGCCTCAGTGTGTGCAGAACTGTCCAGGAAGTTTCTGTCATGATCAGAAGTGCAGAGACCATTGTGATGTGCAATGATACATTATTTTTCACAACTTCAAGGAAGACTACAAGGGGAGCATTTAGCTCTGAGTGTAAGTGCAGTTGAGGACAGGTCGTCCAGCCAGAGGAAAGGTCCTTCAGTCAGAGGACATTTTCACAAGAGCAGCAGGTCAGAGGGGCAGCCTGGGACTGAGGGACACGCCTATAAGCTCAACTATCAAGATGATGTTTACACTATTCAAGCTGAGCATCTGTGGATTCATGATTTCAGAAAAACATCACTGCTCACATTGATAACATAAGCTGTTAGAAAATAATACAACTTTGTGACAGTAATAATTTGGAAAGATTTAACCCTCCATCATTCCGGGCCTAATTCAGCATCATCTACATGAAGTGTTGAAACTCTGCCCAACTCGTGATCAGACATCAATCTGTGTTATGTGGAGGATGACATAACAGACCCTCTTCAGACTAGGAAACCCACCTGATATACCAGAACTGCAGCCCAGGGCTCACACCCATCATTCATGGACCGACCAGATGACATTCTCATTAGTGATGTGCGAGTGATGAACTCGCGGCTCAAACCTCGTGAGTCACTCTACTGACTCGGTACTCTCGAGTCATCGTCTTCATGAACTCATTCACTGACTCGTTCATGCTTCAGCTAGCTGACGAGCTGCTAAGAAGAGAATGGGCAACATTTCATTGCTGACAGGCTGCTATTCTAACTACAGTTATATTAATATATACATTTATTGACTTTACGAGTCCTGTGGACCCATTGAATTGAAGTACCTGAGCTGAAAGTCAGCTTTAGTAGTCTTGACTGACAACAGATAGATCAATCAATCTTTTTATTTAGACTCAGGACCATTCAAAAGGACAAACATACAACAATATTCAAAAAGATAGTCATACCAGTATTTCCATTTAGCAGACTGGTATCTTACAGCACTGAGGATAGGGTTAGTCAAGATCATTCTAATGTCATTGCAAGAACAGTTAAGTCGACATATAAATTTATAAGTCAATCGTCTCATAAGAGCATGAAATGTAATAACTTGTACTTTATAAAAGAGTTCACTTGCACTTACCAAGCAAAATTCGCAGACAATTATTATATGCAACCTGAAGTTTGCAGATGCTGACCTTCTTATATTTAACCCATAAAGGTACAGTATAAAAAAGGGTACAGTAAGCCCTGAAGAGTCACACTTTCACCCTCTCAGAACACCAGGAAAATCTTCTGGTCAATAATTTTGCCTGCATGTATAAACTACGACGCTGTCTATTCATATCTTCATCATCTCTCATATCGTCAGTGATGATGTGTCCCAGATATTTAGTTTTAGAGCAAGCAGGAAGCACTTGTCCTGACAGGTAAAAGGATGGAAAAGAGAGGTCCTTGTTTCCTTTTATTTTGCAAATCAGAACAGAACTCTTCTTAGCAATCAAATTCACATCAAATTTTACACCATAATTAGAACATATGTTGAGAAGCTCTTGAAACCCAGTACTGCTCAGAGAAACAATTGCCAAATCACTGGCATACATAAAGTGATTAATAATATCATTGCCAACCATACAACCTGTTTTACGGTTTAACTGGACAGAAAGATCATTCATGTAAATATTAAAAAGGCACAGTGATAAAAGCCCGTCTCACCCCATTACTCACACCATTACTTGTCCCAAATGGAGCAATGGAGAGAAATTATTTAATGCACGTTATGTTTGTCTATGGAATGATACGTAGACTAAACATAACATGTTTATCCCGTTCCACTGTCATTCACTACTCAGTGACTCCCCCTACACTGCAGCAAAGGACTCAGCAGCTATACCTGTTTACCTCCTGGAGTGAACGGTGGGGATAAACTATTTAGTGAACACATTATGTTGATCAGTCAAGGTAATAAGTAGGATCAACTGTTTATTCTAATGAAAAACTATGATAATAGTGTGTAAATTTAATTTCTACTGATTGGTTTTAAAACTTAATTCATTAAAATCTAGTATGTTGGTTCTTTGACATATCTCGTAAATTTGATAATTAAGTTTATTAGATAAAAATAAATGTTTTTTATTCAAGAACGTTTAATCTGTCATCATTTTTCCCACATTGAAATGGATTGTTTTCCTGTTTAAAATCAGTGGTTTTACTGGTTTGAAATAAATCAGAAGCTGCAGCGCACTATGTGTTGTAATTGTTCTTTCATGGCGGCTGCTGTGAGCTCATTGGTTCATCTGATATGAGTCCTTCCCCTCTCTGTGTTGTTCCTGAGTCATGAGTCCTGTCCTTATGGTTCAATTGTGTAGGAATTATGAGTCCTGTCCTTATTGTTCTGTTAAAGTTATTAGAGTTTTTATGTGTACAGAATGACACATATACAGACATGCACAGGATGACACACATACAGATGCACACAAAAGGACACACACAGACACATACAGGCCCACACCCAGGTTGCCTTATCGCAGGAGGGACATCTGAGTGTCACATTTACGACACCCACACGAACACAACCCCCACTCACGACACCCATACAGTCACAACCCCCACTAACGGTTCGCGACGCATGTGAACAATGGGTTGTAAAACCTCCATTTTGTTTATGTTGTAGTAAAAGGAGAGTATGAAAGTCTGATCGCTGGCAGTCACAGGAGATTCGTCTGGTGAGCGATTCCCGCAAGACCCAGCGATCTGACTCCCCTCGTACGTGAAAAAGACAAACGTTTGCATGTGGTTCTTTTTCTGGGTTTTGAGCAATCGTTTCCTTTAAACAGAAAGAACTGGCAACACATTGTTTTGACAGCTCAGTAGTACATGACTCGTGATTCACATTGTTATTGTTCAGTAGTTCCTAACTCATGACGTCACGTCCTTATGAGTCCGCTCATAAATAGGGGGGCTATTTCCAGTGTAGTGGACTCAACCCCCGTATATTATTTCAGCTGAAAGTCAGCTGCTCAGCTCTGGTAAGGATGGCAGAAAGGGAAATTATTCACAGTACTCGTTGTGTGGTGAGCTGGGGGTGAGCAACGGAAGTGGAGCCAGAATGAGTTGGGAAAATGAGGAGGTTTTTTTATTAATCAGGGTGTCAGCAGTGGATGAGGGTCCAGGAAGGCACGAGACGAGTCCAGGAAGTGAGTCCACGAAGGTGGGGGCCAATGCGCAGGAGGTGGTCAGGTGAGGGGGCTTCCGGGAGAAAGGCACTGGAACTGGCTCGAGCGTGGTTTTCCAGGAATGGGCTGGCGTTGCAGGGAGGCTGGAGCAGAGGACACAGACCGGGAGCTGGCACTGGGGAGGAGCACAGAGATCAAAGACAACTTACACAGCACGTCAGGTAAACAGAAGGAAAACACAAGGAGTAATGCAGCCTAACTATCACATAGAGTAAACTCAATCATCTAGCGCTGGATCCCTGGTGGAGCGTGGCTTTTATCCAGTGCTGATTGTGACTGCTTGCAGGAGTGTGATTTCCAGCTCCTCCCAGTCTGCCCTGCCCAGCCTGAAAAACATGAAGCAAGCTGCAGGCAGCCCGCACCGATAGGAAACCACAGGAAGTTGATGCAATAAAAGCCCAGTCATGACACATTGTTATGTCAGCAAAAGGAGTGAGTACCCCCCCCCCCCCCAGCATCGCAGCAATGGACTCACCCACTCATCTGCCCCTCCCACACCTGCTTACCTTCAGTCCAACTCTGAGAGATGGACAGATTAGTGCGTGCAATGTTTGTCAACGATGGCAATGATAAATAAATAAATTTGCACATTGACTGTAATGACTCGAATGATTCATACACCCAGCACACTTTGGTGATGGACTCATGAAGCGAAAGGAATCGGGTTTCCCATCATAAATTCTCATGGCAGTCTGAAGTCAAATTGATACTTCACAACATCTAAACAAGCTTGACCAAATGAAGAGCAGGGTCTTCTGTGTGCTGACACCAAAATGTCCATCCAACAAAATGTCCTGCTACATTCCTCCATTGGCAGTCTTGCTCCTGTAATCAGATCGCCAGAGAAATAAAACCAGAACCATTGCCTGCTGAACAATGAATAAAATTGTGATCCGGTTTTTCTCCACAGTACATATAATAAATGTGTGTGAATAACATTGTCTCCAATTTGTTGATGCCTTCAAACTACTCCTCCCTCCAGAAGGCTGACAGGCAGCAAGGTTCACTGATACATGTGTTGGTGGCAGTGTGGTAGGGACCCTGCACCCTGATGCAGGAAGAGGCAGGACTGAGAGCAACCCAAAGTTTTGTTAGTACTAAGACAAGGAAAGGTGCTCTGGAGGAGGAAAACTTCCATAAACAAAAAGTAACAAAGTCTAAAAACAAGAGAGGTGAAATGCTTCGGCACAGGATATGGGAAGATGCAGACCACCCATAAAGACACCCCCAGTCAGGCAACAGGAGGATGCTGTCTTTCACTCATGAGATGGAGGGAGACCAAGGCACCTGGAGAGGAGATATTAGTAGGAAGTCGGTGTTTGTGACCAACAGTCTCTGAAGAGGTTCTGCGGATGAGCTGCATGTTGGGATTTACTGTGGTCCTGTTTAGTCTGATATTCAGATTCCAGGAAATATATTCACTGCACTGTCAGTAAGGAGGCAAAGCAGTGATGTAAACCTGGGTGTGCTAGCAAGTTGATGCAGTGCTTCATCTCCTGGCTGCTGTGTTTCTCTCCATCTGCTGGTACCACAGCAACAGGCACGTGCAGAGGGGGATGCGAGGGGTCCGGAGCACCTGCCCCCTTTGCCCCTTGCAGATATGACATATATTTTTCAATTGTTTTTGTTCAAAGCGTAGGATGTTCTTGGTTTTCTTAACTCCACAGAAAAGATTCGGTATCCTTCTGCTCCGCCATGACAGCAACAATTTCAGGGGCATGTGTGAGGTGAGACTTTGCATCTGTAGTGTGATTCAGACTCCAGACTCCAGCTCCAGTCTGAAGCAAATGGTAAAGTTTGCCAAACATGTCAAAGACATGTGATCAGGCCTCCCTCTTCACTAAAGGCACACATACAGTAGAGATGTATATAGGCCTATCAGTCAAATATAAACCCATGTAGGAACATAAACAGAAACTCATTGTTCGAGTAGTTTAAATCAAATTTCACAAACTGCTGAAAATCAAACAAACCCTTGACAATGTATAAGGAGCGTCTGAAATATTCCTTGCTCTCCGGCAAAGTTTAGCCTTGTCAAATAGCCAAATACTTATTTGGTGGTTTTTCTCCAAACCCACTGGTGCAGCCTAAAAGCAGGAACGGGCTCTGTTCTTGAAGCAGCTCCCTCAGGCTGATATGCAGCTCCACCGCGCAGTTCCTCCGGGGTGACCATGAACGCCTCATGTGAGTCCTGGGTATTTAATATTCTACCCTGGACAGCGGCAGGTTGTTGCGCAAGCGCAGCCCATTCAGTGTGCATGAATGCGGAGTGAGGAGAGGACAGGAGCGGTGGGAGCAACACAGCGCAGTGGACGGACCGGAGCGGAACCCGGCAAGGCGGACATGGAGGGACAGAACGGCAGCGGCGGCGGGAGCGCGTGCTCGCGGTCACACGGCACTGGCGCGGAGGGCAAGAAGAAGAAGAAGAGGCAGAACATACCCGACAGAGTGACTCTGAAGAAGGAGATCGGGCTGCTGAGCGCCTGCACCATCATCATAGGTGAGGCAGGGAGGCAAACACGCTTGCAGAACCGCCTTTTCCTTTAACAACGAGCAACTTTCCCAGAAAGTGCGTGTGGTGTTAAGGCTGCAGGCGGAACACTGCCCCAACCTTTCCCTGGACAGCAAAGTTTGTGGGGGTTCTGTGGCATTTGCTCCAGTGGAAATAAAGGAGTCCATGTTTGTTGTGTGTCAGGATCCAAAGTGACCTGCAAGTGCTTACGTGGCTGCGATGTGTTTGGTCCTGAAGGAGGCTGGTGGTCATCCAGAAGAACATTGTCTGCTGGAGCAGAATGAGCAGAGGGGACCTTCAAACACACCTAAGCTCAGTAAATAAGAGCACCCCCCCCCATGGAGCTGGGGACAGGTGCAGGGAGTCAGCCTGCTCCAGCTCTGTTCCTGCAAGTCTTTCAAAGTCTCTGTCCAAGCAAGCAGGGACAGAGCAGGAGTTTCACGTCGGCCTGCTGTCATCCAGCTCAGTCGTGAACAGCGTACCTCTGAATCCTCCATGCAGCATTTGGACATTCACATCCAAAGTAGTTTGACGTCCATTCAAAATTGAACCTTGATAGTATGTTTGCTGCTCTGCACTTCAGCACAGCAGTAGAACACAGAGACTCATGAAGAGGTTTAGTTCAACTCTGAAGAACTTCCTGGAACTGCTCAACCTGTGTTGTTTTTCCTCCAGCTGATTTCTTAAAGAAATGCAACAAGCCGCTTTCTCCTTCATGAAAAGCATAAGGAGGAGGCTACAGAAAGCGTGTGGGAGTTTAGTCAGAGGAGGAGAGTGTGTGGAGGGGCAGGGTAACAAATGACACACTTCCCTCCAGTGCAGCATTGAAACAAATTAAAACACCTCTGCTGATATCATGCACGGGATTACCATCTTTTGAAGCTGTTAAACTTCTCCAGCAGGTCATTTTCTCACTGCCCCTCCAACAGTGATGTGGACTTTGCACTCTCATGTTCAGTCAAAAGTCAGAAAACGTAAATATATGTGCGTAACTGCAAAAAATCTAATGGTGTAACAAGAAAAATCTATATTTAGTTCCTTTTTTTGCAAATATGGAGCAGGTATAGATAGCGTTTAGTTTAATCAACTAAAAGCAGACAGGATGTTGTGTATTTTCAGTGCAAGGTAGTGGTAAATTTAAAGGGACAGTGAGACAATTTTTTTTTACTAAACATCTGTTTACATGTTCTGATGTGACACCGGAGGATTTAAAACAAGCTTGTCAATGTTTCTGGTAGAATTTTGCTGATGCTGTACCAGGTGCTGTGGAGTCATATTGGGTCCTGGATATATCACTTCATTACAGTTGCCATACATTTCCAAAGGTCTTGCTGTGTATTCCTCTTGTAACTACAAAGTATCAAGTTGAAACATGACACCTCTGTCGCTTGAACAGTACCTATCAGTTGGGCCTGTCTTGGTTATTTGTGTGTGTCGTCGCCAGGCTGTGTGACTGTTGTGTTGCTGTCAGCACTGTGTGGGTCAGTCTCATGATGGAGTAATTCATGAGAACTACCTGAGTGAGGAAGATGCTCTGTAATATGGATGATAGAATGGGCCAAATCCACAGCAGCTGACAATTGTTATTAAAGGGAGCTAATGGCCAGTCAAGGCTGCCTCTACATCACAGCTGCTCTAGGTGATGGCAAATACGAATGTATTACTCATAGTTGGGCTTCTGCGAGATGAAACTGTACAACTGTACTGTGTTCTACTTATCAAGCTCATTAACCTCTTCCTGACCATTGATTATCCATTGAGTGTCCTTCTGATCAGTCCGTTTCTGGTCTTACTGTGTACTCAGCGGTGCTATTGGTCGGACTGTCGTGATGGTTCCAATCATGGTCGGGTAAAGACATGACTGTGACTCATCTGACCCTGCTGATGAACATCTCACTGGTCACACCGTTGGCAGTTGTAGTGTCACAAACTCTGACCTTGTGCTTTGTCGAGCTCTCAATATTTTGGGAGAACCTGGTTGTCTGGAAGCAGAAAAAAGGTCCTGTGTGCAGAATGCTGAAGCAAATCTCTATTCACCATGAGTTGGAAACAACAAGCTGGCTGCTCCACACTGTGAAACAGGCTCAGCATCACAAGTCATCAGCCTGTACACATAGACCTAAATCTTTAGCTGGATCTCCAACACTGCTCACTCTTCACCCCGCCCCTCTCTCTCTCCCTCTCTCTCTGTGAGCAAGCTGTGGAACCAAAATGATAGAGAAGGTGAGCCGGTCATTTCCTACGTCTGCAGACTGGAGTGGATAATTTATGTCTGGTTATGTAATAGCTGTGTGTGCCACTTGGCTGCTTTCTGCTGTGCTACTGGTAGCGCTGTAGTCTGAATGTGTTGGATGTGCTGGTGCTCCATACAGCATACTGAGGCTCTGGGCAGGAAGATTTGTCCCCTCGTCCTGACTGATGGCCTTTGCATTCTCTTCCTACTCGCTCTGCTATAGAGGTCTTTGTGATTTAATGCCCCCTCTAATACACTCGGGGGGACACTTTGGATCGTGGGACCAGAGCAGGGTTGCGCAAGAGTGTCAAAGTGTCGCCGGTGTTTTCAGTGTGCAGCAGCTTGATTGTTGGATGTTCATTGAGGTGGACCACATGAAAGCTCTGGTCGATCAGGACCTCGTTGAGAGTGTTCAAACTCTGGCGCATACGACATTGGTGTGCTCCGAAGAGAGATGCAAGTCAATGGAGATTGCTTGACGGCTTTGCAGAATTCAATCAATCGAGACTGTTTGCTCTTTGATTTGCTTCCTGTCGGCTGTTCTTAGCTTCTACACTGCATTCATCGAACTGAGAACTGGAAGAGTTCCCAGTTGTGAAGTTCCCTATTCTACATGTCACACAAGAGTGGCCAAAAAGCATGCATGAAATGATGCTGCTTCTGAAGTTACCTTCATGTTCACATCTCACTTTGACACACATGAGTGTATTCTTTTTGTCATGTAATACCTCCACAATTTTCATCTTTTTCAAAAGAACACCCTCCCTCCACTGAACCCTCCCCCCCTCCCACACACACACACATGCTCACTGTCCTCCATCCACCATCCCCAAGACCTCAGATGTCCATATTTCTATCAAAAATGAATTGCAGAACACAAAAATATCAGCACACCAGTTGATTCTTCTCCCAAAATTCTGCAGAGTATCTTTCATTTGACTGTGTACATGTATTGCAGAAAATGAAATGAATAACTTGGTGTACATACAGAAGGCCATTCTTGGTTAGAAAGGGAAAAAGATAACACCAGTCAGAGAGTAAAATGGATGTAGGAATAGATTTCACTCTTTACTTGGCTCCACACAGAGGAGGAGTCACCAACTTTAACTTGTTTCCACTGGATTTGTTCCAAATTTGTGTTTTTGAGCACTTCTAAAAAGTCCTCCTTGTAAAAAGAGCATGGACGTCTCCAGTGTTCATTGATCAGAGTGAAAGGAGCGCTTCCAACTTTCAATTTCAGCCCTGTTGATAACCCTATCTGTAGTCATTGGCCCTCTCAGGGCCCAGTCCCAGCAATGAGGAGAGTTTCAGTGAGTGAGTGAGTGAGTGAGTGAGTGAGTGAGTGAGTGAGTGAGTGAGTGAGTGAGTGAGTGAGTGAGTGAGT
>JAUESF010028593.1:2790-13314 GCA_032274765.1 Malacoctenus tetranemus | reverse complement strand
TTTTTCGGACGGACGCACGGATGGTGTTAAAGGATGTGTTGTATCTTGTGAAGGAGTCGGGCAAACTGGCCGTTCTGGGTTCCTGCCACATGTTCTGTGACCAGTACATCGACAAGGAGGAGAACGGTAAAATCATGGTGAGTCCAGGAAACGTCTGAAGTTTTATTCTTGAAAGTCATTCAAAAAATCCCCTGCTGCCACTTCCTGTTTGCTTACCTGCCTCGCTGTATTGCAGGATGTGGTGCTCCAGTGGCTCATGACTGATAATATTCAGCTCAACCAGATAGATGCCAAAGACCCAGAGGTGAGAAAGTATGGAGAACTTCCCGGGAGAATGATGTCTTTGTCTTTCAAAGTGCTCTCCCTTTAACATGTCTTTGTCTCCTTTGTCTCCCAGATCACAGATTACACCATGCTGCCCGACACAGGCTGCCTGTCAGAGCAGCTCCGAGTCTGTTTGCAGGAGGGCGACGAGAACCCCAGGGACTTCACGTCCCAGTTCGATATGGCTCTGTTCAATCTGTCCACGGACGCTTTGCCCCAAGTCATCAGGTGAACGTGCGGGTCACACAACAGTGGATTGCTGTGGGTTTCCAGGTCTGCCTTAATGACCAGAACTCAAAAAACTTCTGTCTTCCAGCGCGTACAAGCAGCTGAATGTGAAAGACGAGCCCCTCCAGCTGATCACACCACAGTTTGAGACCCCTTTGCCTCAGCTACAACCAGCGGTGAGTTTCGCTCCAGCCTCAGCCAGCGGTTTTAAACCCATCATCCTGATCATGTGCACTGGAGCGAATACTCAAGACTTGATCTGCTTGGTTTGATGCGACGAACTCAAATTCTTTGTTTATACTGGTTTTGCCTCACACTATCTCCTGGCCTCAATTACACAACATTGTTTGCTGTAGGAAGGCCCAACATCTCCATGCGCCAAACTCAGCTGTCACTTGTCATGATTGTAAAACAGATTTTTTTAAGTAGGAAATCTAGTCGCAGATTATTGCAGGCTAATTTCTTCTCTTTTGGCAGGCGAGTTGCATGTTGAGCCTTGTTCTGAAGCAAGGGTTGTTTGCATACAGCCCCACAACCGATCGTTGTCATCTCTTCCTTTAGGTCTTCCCACCTGCCTTAAATGATCTGCCTCCTCCCATGCTGGAACTCTTCGATCTGGACGAAGAGTTCTCCTCTGAGAAAGTGCGCCTCGCGCAGCTCACCAATAAATGTGCGTTTTCGGCAGCGTTGCATAGAAGTCTGACCGAGTGACGGCTTGACACTCGGACCTTGCTTTACTCTCACCAAACCTGCTGCGTCCAACAGGCACGGACGACGATCTGGAGTTCTACGTGCGGAAGTGTGGGGAGATCTTGGGCGTGGCACCGAAGCTAGACAAAGAGCAGCGCGACGCCAAGCACATCTTGGAATACATTTTCTTCCAGGTGGTGGAGTTCAAGAAACTTAACCAGGTGAGAAAGCTTTAGTAAAAAAAGACTCAAAAAAGGTTCAACTATTTCAGAAAGACCCTCTATTATACAAAACATTATGTCTTGCAGGAACACGATGTGGAGACTGATGCCCGGTTCACACCAACATGACACATTTGTTCGTCCTGACAAATTGGAAAACTGTGCATAATGCTGTATCTGCATGATACAGGGGATGGCCTTTCAAAAGCTGTATATAGCACTGAACTTTTGTAACTTTGCTTCATTGCAACGATATTGCAAGAATGTACAAATAAAAAACTTGTTTACTCTTTATTAAAGCATTTTAAGATTTGTAAAAAAAATAGTATAAACTGCTTGCGTCAGACTCAGGATCGCGGTTAAACAGAACAGTCTCAGAGTTCAGATGCACAGATTTGAAATTTTCAGCGACACAAAGCAAGATTAAAAAACCAAAACTGAGGTTGTACTGTTACACGCCCAATGCCTGGTGAGGGGGGCCCCCCAAACATGGAGCCATTGCTTCAGACTTCAAATCTGAACACCTCCCGTCTCCATCATGGAGAAACCTCAGCCAGCGAGTGCAGCGGTGGTTTTGGACTGCACGTTTGCTCGGCGGCACTGGACTCCATGCAGAGTCTGGGGCTGTTGCTCTCGGACTTGATCAGGGACACGTCCCACGATGTCTGCAGGGCGCTGAGCTCGCCGCAGGACTGGTCCTGACAGGCGGCCCTTGTGTGCTTGAAGAGCAGCACCTGGGGAGTGGAGGACTTTCCTTGAAGAGGCACGGCCAGGTGGAAGTTGTCAGCATCTTGGTGGTGGTTCAAGCCGCCCGGAGGAAAGCTTCTGAACGGGGAGACGGTGTCAGACGCCTGGAAGGATGCCCTGCCGTCGGATCCCTCAGCCGTCGCGCCGTTTGACGTCCTTGATGTGGACAGCTGTTCCAGAGAAATGGCAGACAGCAAACTCTGCTCCTCATAGAACTTCCTGTCCAGCTCGGATGGAGACAAGCACTCGAAGCTGTACAGGTCTAGAAGACAGTGTTGAGTGTTAAAATTAAAGTATGATCAGTTGTGAAGATGTTGGCATCCTCGCCAAACAGAGCCAGGTTTACTCACCTTTCGTGACAAATGCTTTCTCCATTGTTTCCTCAGGCCGGCTGAGATGAGTGCCAGCTGGGTTTTAAAGCTGCAGTAATTGACCCAGCTGGAGGCTGAGCAGGTCATCAGGTAAGGGCGGGAGGGAGGAACATGTCGACCTGCATAGACTAGTGTAGACATGATCACTCCTTTCTAGTCATACACATAGTCAATATGTTTCTCTTATATTCTCCTTGACCTGTCATCACATGACAACACGTGTCACAAAAAAATAATGACATTACTAAAAAATGACGTTTTTTTGGTACCATATTTCTGTACATCAAGTTTATAAATAAGAGTGGCAACACTATTTTTCTCAAACTCCTTTCAGGAATGGTAATATTTGACTTCTTAGTTCCTTCAGCCGACCAAATGTAACAAAAAAAATGAAAATCAAAATGCTCAACAAGATGAATGAAAAAGCCTGTAAAAAATGTAAAAGAATTGTTTTTTAGAGCTTTCCAACATTGAGTTTTGAAAAGTTTAAAATGAGTTGATACAGCAAAGAGAAAGGAAGGAAAAAAGGGTGTTTAGATGATCACTGAATTAAAATACGAACAAATGAACAACCACAAAGGTGGTGAAGTGAAAAAACAAAATGGAAAGCTCCGTCATGATTGAGTACAGACAAGAAAGAAAATACAAAGCAGGCCAGATTGGCCATGCAGGGGAGAAAAATAATCATGAAGGGATGAAAGTTTTCGACATTTCCAAAAATCCTGCACAGTACAACAAAACAGTGGCCACATGAACGTTTTACCTTTGTTTAATGAAGTATTATTGTGATATGCTTACTTCCAAACTGTCAACATGTATGGGACCAGAAGTAAATATATGTACATTATATATATGCATTTATTTTTGGCCCTGTGTTCTATAAATGAATGAGGCCTGTCACACTGTTCTATTTGTGAAAGAAATGAAACAGCGGAGATTTTTTTTTTTTAAATTATTTCGGATTGAATTTTTGTTGCTTTCTGTCGACGGAATGCGCATGTCCGCTGCGCGTCGACGTCATCACCCTGGTTCCCCCTCCTGAGAAGAGCGCGAGATAGGAACCGAGAAGCGCGGACGGCCAGACATTGCGCTCCAGCTGGCGCGGTTGCACTGTGGCTATCGCAGGACCAGGACGCGGTGTCGAACCCCGAAGCCCTCCAGCACCGACCTCCCCTGCAGTCCCGCCACCACGAAGAGTGCGGGACAACACGCTTTTATTGGCGAGCTCGCGACAAACTGGACGTTTTTAACGCTTCCATTAAAAAAAGCGCCTAGTGACCGTTCTGAGTAGCAACAGAGAGGGAGGGAGATGTCCTGGTGGCCGCGCGGGTAAGAACCCCACCTTTGTTATATGTAATAACTGCTTCGTTAGCAGCACGTCTATCAGCAAAGTCTGAAAGCAAAGTTTAAGTGTCACTTTACAATGTCCAAGCGTCTGCTTCGAAGCACAGCTGCTCGTTTAGCTCGACTTGATCGACTTTCAAAGTTAGCTCGAGCTCGTACCGCCCTTTTCTCCAACGCTATGGCTTCAGGATTTTATCTTTTCCGAGCCGGATCAAACTTTAGCACCATCTCTTTAAATGTGCCAATCACTGACTTACGTCCACGAAGTGTCTGCGTGCCGTGTGGCTGCTATTATTGAGGTTGTCTCCGCGTCTTAAAGGCGGGCCGGCGGCGGCAGCGGCGGCGCCACAGCGCCTGTCAGCTGTGTTCACTGTCCAGCTGTTGTGTTTCTCAGTGAGGATGCAGAGGAGTCCATGCTGCAGGACGCTGACTCCGATGTGGCGGAACAGCGGGACGGGGGAAAGGTGAAGGTGAAGTGGACCCAAGAGGAGGTGATTGTTTTTTTATACATCGTGTCTGCACGGACCCTGAATGCATCACTGCAGCTCTCTGAACACGCTGAACACTTTCGCTTTTTCGCAGGATGACAAGCTCAAAGGGCTGGTTCAGAAGCTGGGGAACACTGACTGGAAATATATAGCCAGCTGTATACCAGTGAGTTTGACCAGTTCTCTTCATGCCATAGCAAATTTCCCAAGTGTCTTGTGTGTGATTGAAGTCAACAGGAATTGGCGTTTTAAAGCTTATTTTGCTGTCTTTCATTTTAGAATCACTCTGAACACCAGTGTCAGCACCGCTGGTTTAAAGTCCTGGACCCAGAGCTGATTAAAGGTCCTTGGACCAAAGAGGAGGACGAGAAGGTGGGCGGCCTGCCAGGCACTCACAACACGCACCTTCTACTGCTTTGTACCAGCTCCACCGGGGGAGAACAAGATGTATTCACATGCACTCCGATTTACTCAGGTGATCGAGCTGGTGAACCTGTACGGCAACAAACAGTGGGCCATCGTGGCCAAGCACCTCAAGGGCAGGCTGGGAAAGCAGTGCAGAGAGCGCTGGCACAACCACCTCAACCCCAACGTGAAGAAGTCCTCATGGACCGCCGAGGAGGACCTGATCATCTACAAGGCCCACTGCGTGCTGGGAAACCGCTGGGCCGAGATCGCCAAGCTGCTCCCTGGAAGGTAAATATTTGCACACCTTTTGTTTTAGCTTAGAAAGTTTCATCTCCAGCTTTATTGCTGGACATGTGTTAAAAATCAATAAGGCTATAATTTCGCAAGATGTTTTTCTTGTAATTCTCTGAATCCTCGTGTCACAATTTAACCTAACACACACTTTACTTTCACATTAGTATTTGTAATGATGCCCCATTGTTTGTCTATGATTTTGAGTGTCTTGAGTTTTCTGTGGACCAATCAGGTTCCGAACAGTCCGAACACAACCGGTAACAAGTGTCATACAAATGTTACAGCCATATTACATTTTGCAGATCTTAGTCGTTTTAAAAAACCAAGCAGTCTTTAAATTCACCCTCAAGCAAATAAATGCAGTGCAAAGAATTTACAAGAGACGTTAACAGCCTCAATATCATACTGTCCATTTGCAGGACGGATAACGCAGTGAAAAACCACTGGAATTCCACCATCAAACGCAAGCTGGAGATGGGCTTCTACTCCAGGGAGGTCTTCAGGCCAAATGAGCTGGAGGAGCTGCTGGCTCGTGTTCATAAGGACATACAGGTGGGGCTTCTCTACATGCTGCCTCTGCTTCTCGTTTCAAACATCCTTGAGCTTGGTGGAGCACTCAGGATCGGTCCCTCTGATTTCACAGCCGCCTGGCTCTTCTCAGGACGGCTCATACAAGGACAGTGAGCAGAGAACTCGTCATTCAGTAAGCAGCAAATCACAACTATCTGTCAAATTGTTTGAAATGAAAGAAACGTACGTTATATTTGTTGTTTTGAGCATCAATGTGGTGACTGATGCTTTTACTAAGCTGTTACTTCCACCATCTGCAGGGGGAAATGGCCTCAGCGAAAGCAAGCCCCCATGAAGCAGGGCCATCCAAGGCCTTCACATCTCCAAAAGGCCAGTCGACTCTGTTCAACGACACCGAGGCCGACGCCACTGGGGACCTGGCCAGCTGGGTGGTGGACAGCGCCGGTTTCCTCTCCCCAACCGGCCCGGTTCTGAAGGAAGTGCTGGACATGGTGGACGGGGTGAGTGGCCACGGTCCTCCAGTCACTCATTCCTTCTGGCCTCATTTGAACGAGAGGGTTAAAATAGTCCTGCTGCTCTCAGGACCTGGATGGCTGGTGCGACATGGAAGCTTTCGACCTGCCGGTGGAGAGCCCCAGCCCGGAGCGCCACCACCAGTTTCGCCTGGAGGGCAGCGCCCTGCAAGAACTGAGCAAAAGCAGCAAAGGAGAGCTCATTCCTATCTCGCCCGGAGGGGTCACGCCGCCCTCAATACTGAACCACCGGAGCTGCAGACGCATCGTCCTCTCCCCAGAGAACAACTCCAGGACACCAAAGAGCACGCCAGTCAAAATCCTGCCCTTCTCCCCTTCTCAGGTGGGCGCCAGCAGCTTCACTGTTCTCCACTACTCCTGGCATCACACAGGGTCTGCATTCACACGTCTTGCTTTTTTTGGTTTGTTAGTTCCTGAACATGTGGACCAAGCAGGATAGTCATGACCTGGAGAACCCGTCCCTCACGTCTACGCCAGTGTGCAGCCAGAAAGCCATTGTTACCACACCACTGCAGCGAGAGAAGACACCGCTCACCCGGAAGAACGCCTCCATGTAGGTCCCCTTTAGCATTTAGTTAAGAAAGACCAAACTCGGCCCGAACTAGCCAACCATCAGGTCCCTCTTCAAGATTAAATGTTTCCATACCAACATTATTAGATCTTGTACCGATCTTGTCTTAATCAGAAGCTGAGGTTAAATTTTCAAGACAAGAACAAGCAAACAAACGGTCTTGATGTGCTTCTGACTTTTAGTCATCACTATCATTCTCATTCTGGTTCCTGCTGTGAGTGTGCATTTGCTACATCTTGTTTCCTGGCAGATTTGTAACACCCAACTGCAAGTCCGAGCTCTGCACGACCCCGCGGACTCCCACGCCATTCAAAAACGCCATGGAGAAGTACGGACCCTTGCAGCCTCTGGTCAGTGTCTGTTGGCAGTGTTGAGAAGAAGCTCTGTGTTTGTTTCCAGTCAACACTGACACACTGTTTTGTTTTTCATCGGGTGGTCCTCTGCAGCCTCAGTCTCCAAACCTGGAGGACGACATAAACGAGGTCATCTCGCGGGAGGCGGGGTTAGACTTGGTCACGGTCCGCTCCACTCCGCCCGAGCAAAGACGCAAAGCAATGGTAACTGAGATGGTTTCAGTGCTCCAGGACTCCTTGTTAGACCCCTCATACACAAACATTGCTTAATGTGGTTGGCGACATCAAATCCCTGCTCCAGCACAGTCTCGTCCTGGCACGTTTGTAAATAATAAATGATCCTTAAAGAAGCAAAATGCATTTTTCAAAGATGTCTGAGTTGTGCCAAGATATGTTCCTAATCCAAAAGAATACTTGTGTTTTAATAGCATTTTGCCCCACGAGCAGACAGAGTGACACAAGAGTGACTAAGACTTGTTCTAGCAGTCGGCTGTATGGGTGCTGATGCTACTTTGTTTTGTCTCAAGCATCGTCCTCCAATGAAGAAGGTGAGGAAATCTCTGGCCCTGGATGTCATGGACTGCAAAAAGATGCCTCCGTCCAAACGCAAGTCTGCCAAGCTGGAAGCTAAACACAGCGTGAGGGTAAATAGTGTGTGAGGGTGTGTTTGATATCTGCCGCTGCGAAGTGAAGTGGCGATTCTCTAAGTCTCAGCTCCTTTTCAGTCTCAGGAGGAGCCTGTGCTGGTCTCCCTCAGCTCCTCCTCGCTCGGCACCAAGCGCCATGAGAGCATTCTGGATCAGGGCTTCCTGCTGGGGCCCAGCGACAGCGCCATATTCCTCAACACGACTCCTCCACTTCCAGTATGTCCCACCTTTTCATGCTTCGAAAAGCATCAGGCAGCGGCAGCCACTTTTATCCAGTGTGTTGGACTTGTTTCAGTTCAGTTCTGTCTCAGTGCTGTTTCTGTCCCCAGTGGACCCCGGTGTTTGCTCAGACATTAGCCTGGGGGGGGGGGCCATCAACGGAGGGCTTTGAAACAAGCATGCAGTTTGACGCCCTCGATGAATTTAGGTTCCCCTGTTCTTTCAACAGATGTCTAAAGAGTGGCTCAGGATTGCATGTGGGCAGACTACAGACCAGCTGCTAATGACGGAGAAAGCAAGGAGCCTGCTGCCTTTCCTGAAATCCAACGCCCCCAACCGAGCCCTGATCCTGTCCTGAGTTCCCTTTCACGTACATCAGCATGATGCACACGCAGAACTTGATTGTCAGCGTTGTGTATTTTTTTTCCCCCACTTTTGTGGTTGGTTGGTTGTTTGAAAGGAGGTCAGTTCCGTGTGTGAAGTTAGCAGAGTGTTTGACCAAGTTCCCGACGGTCTAATGTGGCCCGGCTGCACATTTGAGAGAGAAAAGTGCTTTTAGGTGGAGATGGAGTCTCACGACAATTCCATGTCACTGTGTTGCTGTGTTTGATGGTCAGCAGACAAATCAAGGCCGTGTGCTTTAGCAATCACTGGTGAGACCCTGGTTTTACTTGGCATAATGTTTCTGTAATTTTACAGTTCTTTACAGTTCTATCTTTTGAAACATTTGTGCTCATGTTAAAATGGTGTGATTGATGTGGGTTTAGTTCTCACCGAAGAGAGTCCCCATCCAACAGACAGCTGGTGTTTGACATCTGCACTGACCGTTAACCGTGAGACTATTGTGTTATTTTGGCACATCTGTAAATGAGTAGTGTTGGATGTTTTTTATATTTTCAGACAACATTTTGCAATTGAAGTTAATAACTCAAAAATAAAGGTTATGTGTTCATAACCCTTAGTGTCCCAGAGCTGTTTGAGTCAAATCGACCTGTGAGATTTAAATGGTGTCG
This sequence comes from Malacoctenus tetranemus, assembly GCA_032274765.1. NCBI lineage: Eukaryota > Metazoa > Chordata > Actinopteri > Blenniiformes > Labrisomidae > Malacoctenus > Malacoctenus tetranemus. Next base: position 4,332 of record JAUESF010028593.1, on the reverse strand, counting down.
ACCTTCTTCTCCAACACAAGCTGACCACGAAAGTGAAAATATAATAGTCACACCAGAATAATGAGTGCAACGTTCACAAAATAAAGAAGTGGCACATTAGAAGCAAATAAATGAACATCCAGTGAGATCCTCCTGAACATCTCTTCACACACAATCTGAACACACTTTGAGGAGCCACAACAGAAAGAGGAACCAGTGTTCTACTCCCACAACAGAACACTGGTTCCTGCTGGAGTCAATAGAGCGGCAGGCATGGTGTTACCGTGGTGACACCATGCCTGGTGGGTTCGAACCAGGCACTCTGGCTTCCCCAGCCCAAAGATGTTTAGATTAGGTATGAATAAGTTCAGGAGGGTCAGCCATTTCTGACTGGATCAACAAGCACTCTCCATTAGAAGCAACTAAATAAATTAATTAATTAATAAATAACTAAATAAGAATGTAACCTGAAGTACATGAGCCAATGACGCTATGCACTCCGGTACAGTAGGTGGCGGTATGCACCTTTAGAAATTGGTTTGCGATCCGCCATTAAGTCAGGAGAGGAAGAGTCAGAAGACTTTCTCAGACACTGAAGTCGAGTGTTTTACTCTGCATGTGCCATTGAGCCATCCGTATGCATCAAGCACATTTCCGAGGAATTGATGTGGGCTCCGCTGACGTCATGGTATCTATTACCATGACACAGATACAAATACACCTCGACAAATACGTATGTCTACTGTACGTCCACTTCCTTTTATACATCCACATCCAAGATGGCGAACCGCGGGCGCATGCGTAGTGGAAATCGGCTGTGTGACGTAAAGCGTTTTGATAAAACGTCAATGCTGTTTTTGAAGCTTTTCACGTTAGGAAAAGAGTTTTTAACACACGCTTCAAATGCCGCGTGATGTAAATCCACGGTGGTTTGTTCCTCTGATTCACCGACGAGTCCATCCGTTTGGAATAGCATGAAGAAACAGTCGTGGATGTTGCCGCTCCAGCTCCATACACTGTGACGGCTAAGCTAAGTTTGCCAAGCGAACATTCGGCAGAAAGGAGAGCACATATTTTGGTGTTTACAGCAGTTCAAAGATGTATACGTTGTTATCGGGATTGTATAAGTACATGTTCCAGAAAGACGAATACTGCATTTTGATCCTAGGACTGGACAACGCCGGGAAAACGGTTCGTTTCACACAACTATCTCAGTTAGACGTCTGCGATCGTTTTCTGGGTTGGCTTTTTTCAATTCACATTAAAAAAAACAACATTTTTTGGAATACTGTGGCACATTGGAAGGAAAGACAAAACATGTGTTGCCTTTCTTGGTAAAAACGTAATTGGAGAAAGGAGAATGTCATGTGTGTTGTGCTTTTCTCAATGCAACAAATTGTCTAATGTAAACATTGACTCGAGATCCTCTTTCTTGCTCTGTTTCCTCTCCAATTGTCGTCTTATGCAGACTTTCCTGGAGCAAACTAAAATCAAGTTCAGCAAAAACTACAAAGGGATGAGTTTCTCCAAGATTACAACCACAGTTGGCCTGAACAGTAAGTA
>JAUESF010028586.1:0-22786 GCA_032274765.1 Malacoctenus tetranemus | reverse complement strand
TGGTTGTCATCAGTGGTACAGCGGTTGTTGTCGTCTGTTCAGTAGTTGTTGTCAATGTGGATTCACTGGTTGTCATTGTCAATTGAGCGGTTGTCGCCATCGGTTCAGCGGTTGTGGTCGTCTGTTCAGTGGTTGTCGTCGTTGTGGGTTCACTGGTTGTCGTCGTCACTTGATCGGATGTCGTCGTTGGTTCAGTGGTTGTTGTTGTCGGTTCAGCGGTTGTTGTCATCGGTTCAGTGGTTGTCGTTGCAGGTTCAGTGGTTGTCGTTGTCAGTTTAGTGATTGTCGTCGTCGGTTTAGTTGTCGTGGGTGCTTCAGTTGTTCTCGTCGGTTCAGTGGTCGTCGTTGTCGGTACAGTGGTTGTCGTCATCGGTTCAGCGGTTGTGGTCATCTGTTCAGTGGTTGTCGTCGCTGTGGGTTCACTGGTTGTCGTCGTCAATCCTGTGGTTGTCATCATCGGTTCAGCGGTTGTTGTGGTGGGTTCACTGGTTGTCATTGTCAGTTGAGCGGTTGTCTTCGTCGGTTCAGTGGTCGTTGTTATCAGTTCAGTGGATGTCGTCGTCGGTTCAGTGGTCGTCGTTGCGGGTTCAGTGGTTGTCGCCGTCAGTTGAGCGGTTGTCGTCATCGGTTTAGCGGTCCTCGTTGTTGGTACAGTGGTTGTCGTGGTCGGCTCCGTGGTTGTCGTGGTCGGTACAGTGGTTGTCGTTGTGGGTTTACTGGTTGTCGTCGTCAATCCTGTGGTTGTTGTCAGTGGCACAGTGGTTGTCGTCGTCAGTTCAGTTGCCGTCGTTGTGGGTTCAGCAGTTCTCGTGGTCGGTTCAGTGGTCGTTGTTGTTGGTACAGTGGTTGTCTTCATCGGTTCAGCGGTTGTTGTCGTCTGTTCAGTGGTTGATGTCATTGTGGGTTCACTGGTTGTCATTGTAGCGGTTGTCGTGGTCGGTTCAGTGGTCGTTGTTGTTGGTACAGTGGTTGTCGTCACTTTAGCAGTTGTTGTCGCTGCTTCATCAGATGTCGTCATCGGTTCAGTGGTAGTTGTCGTCAGTTCAGCGGTTGTCGTCGCCACTTCATCGGATGTCGTCGTTGGGTCAGTGGTCGTTGTTTTCACTTCAGTGGTTGTTATCGCCGCTTCATCAGATGTCGTCATCAGTTCAGTGGTCATTGTCGTCAGTTCAGCAGTTGTTGTCGGTTCAGTGGTTGTCGTTGTGGGTTCAGTGGTTGTCGTCGTCAATCCTGCGGTTGTTGTCAGTGGCACGGTGGTTGTCGTCCTCAGTTCAGCGGTTGTCGTTGTTGGTTCAGCGGTTGTCGTTGTCGGTTCAGCGGTTGTTGCCATCGGTGCAGTGGTTGTCGTTGTCTGTACAGTGGTTGTCGTTGTCGGTTCACTGGTTGTTGTCGTCAATCCTGTGGTTGTCGTTGTCGGTTCACTGGTTGTTGTCGTCAATCCTGTGGTTGTCGTTTGTGGTACAGTGGTTGTCGTCATCGGTTCAGCGGTTGTTGTTTTCTGTTCAGTGGTTGTTGTCGTCAATCCTGTGTTTGTCATCAGTGGTACAGCGGTTGTCGTTGTCAGTTCAACGGTTGTTGTCGTCGGTTCATTGGTCGTCGTTGTGGGTTCACTGGCTACCATCAGTTGAGCGGTTGTCATCGTCGGTTCAGTGGTCATCGTCGTCACTTCAGCGGTTGTTGTCGCCACTTTATCAGATGTTGTCATCGGTTCAGTGGTTGTTGTCGGTTCAGTGGTTGTGGTTTTCAGTTGAGCGGCTATCGTATTGGGTTCAGTGGTCATTGTTGTGGGTTCAGTGATCGTTGTCAATCCTGTTGTTGTCGTCAGTGGTAAAGTAGTTTTTGTTGTCAGGTCAGCGGTTGTCGTCGTCGGTTCTGCGATTGTCGTTGTCGGTTCAGCGGTTGTTGTCGTCGGTACAGTGGTTGTCGTTGTCGGTTCAGCAGTTGTCGTCGTCGGTTCAGTGGTTGTTGTCATCGCTTCAGCGGTTGTTGTCATCGATTTAGTGGTTGTTGTCGTCAGTTTAGCAGTTGTTGTCATCGATTTAGTGGTTGTTGTCGTCGGTTCAGCGGTTGTCCTCGTTGGTTCAGCAGTTTTCGGCGTTGGTTCAGCGGTCGTCGTTGTCATATGAGTAGTTGTCGTCGTGGTTTCATTGGTTGTCGTTGTTTGCTTGGCGGTTGTCGTCATCGTTGGTTCAGCAGTCGTTGTTGGTCCAGTGGTTGTTGTTGGTTCAATGGTTGTCGTAGTTGGTTCAGCGGTTGTTGTCGGCTCAGCGGTCGTCGTCGGTTCAGCGGTCGTTGTCGTAGGTTCAGCAGTTGTAGTCGTAGGTTCAGCGGTTGTCGTTGTCGGTTCAGCAGTTGTCGTTGTCGGTTCAGTGGTTGTTGTCATTGATTTAGTGGTTGTTGTCGTCGGTTCAGCGGTTGTTGTCATCGATTTTGTGGTTGTTGTCGTCGGTTCAGCGGTTGTTCTCATCGTTTTAGTTGTTGTCGTCTGTTCAGCGGTTGATGTCATCGATTTAGTGGTTGTTGTCGTCGCTTCAGCGGTTGATGGCATCGATATAGTAGTTGTCGTCGGTTCAGCGGTTGTTCTAATTGATTTAGTGGCTGTTGTCGTCGGCTCAGCGGTTGTCGGCGTTGGTTCAGCGGTCGTCGTTGTTTGAGTAGTTGTCGTAGTTGGTTCAGCGGTTGTCGTCGGCTCAGCGGTCGTCGTCGGTTCAGCGGTTGTTGTCGTAGGTTCAGCGGTTGTCGTCGTAGGTTCAGCGGTTGTCATCATAGGTTCAGCGGTTGTCATCATAGGTTCAGTGGTTGTTGTCGTAGGTTCAGCGGTTGTAGTCGTAGGTTCAGCGGTAGTTGTCGTAGGTTCGGCAGTTGTCGTCGTAGGTTCAGCGGTTGTTGTCGTAGGTTCAGCGGTTGTGGTCATCGGTTCAGCGGTTGTTGTCGTCGGTTCAGCGGTTGTTGTCATCAGTTCAGCGGTTGTTGTCGTAGGTTCAGCGGTCGTAGTCGTAGGTTCAGAGGTTGTTGTTGTCGGTTCAGCGGTTGTTGTCGTAGGTTCAGCGGTTGTTGTAGTAGGTTCGATGGTTGTTGTCGTCAGAGTTGGGTCACATAAGGATGGATCAAATCTGCCCATGTCTTGGAATATCTCCTGGCTTTCCATAATACGACACAGGTTCTCAGTTTGACACCCGGACACGTCATTACCATCAACTGTAAAATATAAAACAGTTTTGGGGAAAAAAAAGTGTTGTTGGTCAAGTGTTCTGAGCAACAAAACATATAAATCATTCCTTCATTTCGACCAGTTACTAAAAATTTTTTTTTCATTTCAGTAGCTGGGCAGGTGTTTTTCATTTGTCACGGTAGCTTGTTTCAAAACCAAAACAATAATTATTTTCAAACTTTTTTCCCTTGTCGTACTTCACTTGGTTTTGGAGCCCAAACTTTGATCACAGGTCATGTTTGGTTTCATCATATAAAAATTATTAAATCATTTTTTGTTTTGTATTTTGTATTTTTCTGTTGAATCTGTTTTTGCAGCCATCTGCAGTCAGACCCTGGCTGTGAGGACTGAAAGGAGAACATTGTGTGTGTCACAATGGATTCCATGCTCCAGGCAATGACCTGGGAATACCTGATCAAAATTTCATGCATGTCATTTTGGAAGCATCCGAGGCACCAAACAAACAAACAAGAACAGGGCTCGACTCTCAGAGCATACCTGTTTACCAGGTTTTGAAAAGGTTAGGGTAAACTTACTGGAAGCGTCTGAAGAGGTTTGTTGTTTTTATTTCATCTCCAAATAGCAAAAGGCAATGATGGCAAAGTCAAATAAAAATCTGGCTAGTGCCACAAACAACAGTAGCGGTGAATTTGTGAATGTGACAATAGCAGGCGATAGCGGAGGACGGAATTTGGATGCGGTGGGAATTATATAACGACTGATAAGAAGTCAAGGCTACAAAATTCTGCTTGTCAACATATCTGGGGAACGTTTTTAATCACTGCATCCATCTTCTGACCCTCTCTATCCAACTAGAGGTCATTTTTTCACAGTTCACAATTTCACAGAGAATCATTCAGCTTCAAAGTTTAAAAAAAAAAAAACATGAAGCAGCTCACCCTGAGCAGTGAAGCAGACGTCCTCTGGTCCCATACACTGCACCGTGGACAAACAGTCGGCTGTGGCAGGGTCACAACCAGGACAAACGTTGCCATTTGTCGGCTCAACAACCGGATCTGAAACCAAAAGGAACAACATACTGACAGGTTTAAACTCTGTCATGCTAAAACACAAACACTGAACCTTTTCGAACACTTCTCCTGAATCATTTTACAAGCACATCAGTACTCACAGTCCAGAATGTCTGTGTTGCATGCATCTCCATCATCACAACAAGTGGCATTTGCAATAGAAAAGGAACCACCCAAGTTGACGGAAAGGAGCAGAGGTCCAGGCACTGGACAGAGTCCAGCTGGAGCACACTCCCGAAAGATCCGCTGCATGTTGCTTCCATCAGATGTCGTCGCTACAACGTGAACGTGCACTTTGTAATTAGCCAGCAAAAACACAAATATGCCAGCAGTGTGTGTTTGCTCGAAATCATTGTAATACTATGAAGAATATCTCACTTATAATGAAAGCAGTTAAACACGTCCCTCCATTAGGGCAACCTCGTTCGCTCGTTTTTGAACACAAAGGGTCATTTTGGCCTGAGCACCACAAACAGCGAATGGCTCCAGCTGTGAAGGGAAGAAAACAAATTACAATCGCATCCCATTATGACAAGAATATTGCACATCCATAAAGTGTAATCTTTTCACTCTCCTTCTCGTCAGCTCTAACAATGTTTATAGCGCATGACTTTCTGTTGTAACACCTCATTTTGGGACATTTTGATACAATCCTGGTCCGTCTTTGTTATGAACAAGACAAGTTTAACTGTTAAGGAGTGGAACATAATTCCAGTTCAGAAAAAGAAATTTATTTTTTCTTGAGCTTCCTAAAATTGATCAGTTTTTTTTTTTATTTTGAAATATCATAAATTCAAAACTGGTTTTACAGTTACTGCAAGAATAATAATGGAAAAAAAACTTTGAGTTTTACCTGTTCTTGGCAGAACCAAAAGAAAAGTCAGAGGAAGGAGCAGTTTCTCCATGATGAACAGAAAAGTGCTGTTGAATTTTCTCTTTGAAAGCCTGACGAAAAGCCCTTTGTCTTGTATGCTGTGTGTCTGCTTTATTGATTCAGGAAACGTGCATACGTAGATACTTTAATGAATGGGTGTCCTCTTTATATGCACGACTTTTTTACAACGCCCTGTTTTTGCCTCCAGTCACAGCACCACACCTAGTGTTCGACAGGAAAATCACAGCTGAAGATGCTTGTCTGAAGATTGCTGGAGTATTTTTCTTTCCCTCAGGACAAAACTATGCAACATGCCTCCACATTCTGTGTACTGATCATTTCTGCACCGTCATGGGAACTGAACCACCCAAAACCAGTTCGAAGAGCCGGTATGACAACCTACATGATATAAGACTGCTGTAAAACCACTTCATCATTATTTCAATAGAGCTGATTGAAAATAATGTTGTGTTGAGCCAACAATCAAGGGGTATTCACTGAAGCTGTTCAAGCTTCTGGGACAAAGACAACTGAGTAAAACTGTTTTGAGTTGATTGTTCACCGTGGTTGGAAATTCCTACCAGTCAGAAATTTACAGCTGAAATAGGAGGAGAATTGAATCTGATGAAGAAAAATTTAAAGAGAGTTCATTGGATATTGTGCACAAAGAAACAAAATAGTGAAAGAAAGATGGCATACACGTGTGCCTACCGAGGACGAACGTATTCACTTCATGCAATTTGTGGTTTAGAACTTATACCGTTTCTGTTGATTGTCAAAATAAATCATTTGGCAATTGGTTTTTTAACCATCTGTCACATGAACTCACCCTCAATTTATTGAATTTATCTCCCGATGAAAAAAATCTTCCAGGAAAGAAATGGATGGAAAAGAAGATTGTTTGTCAGTCAGTGTTTTATTGCTGATCTGGTCTTCCACACCCCGTAACATCCTTTAAATTGTTGCTGTTAGACTGGTTCTTACTAAAGTGTTTGTGTGTGGTTTCACCTACAGTCACCAGTAACATAACCTACAGGAACTGGATTTAAAGTGAGCCAACCCATTATTGACAAAAACAAATCCAAACAACACACACTGTAACAAAACAATTGTGAATTTTACAGTCATTAACAGGCAGCAATTGATAAGTACGTTATTGTAAACAAACAATCACATCGACTAACTGGCAGCGATTGACAAGGATGTAATTGTAAAAAATAATCACAGCAATTAGCTGGCAGTAATTGATAAATAAGTTATTGTAAAAAAGAATCACAGCAATTAATTGGCAGCAATTGACAAGTTAGTTTTTGTACAAAATAATCACAGCGATTAACTGGCAGCAATTGGCAAGAAAGTTATGTGTGGGAAAAGTGTGTTTCACATAGAGATGATCATCTGTTTTACTATTTTCCACATTCACAATTTCAACCAAGTATGAGAAAGATGACATGATAGAGAATATATGCCTGCTGCTACACACCAGGCCTCTGACTGTCCTGATGTTTGCCACTTAAACAATGCTCTGTTTCATGGAGACCAGGGGTGTCCAAACTTTTTTCACTGAGGGCCACATTTAGGGCCACATTGAGGGCCCTTATACAAGGGACTAGGCCACTGACAGTAGGCTACTACCACCTCACCGAGTGCATCAATCAATAGCTGATTAAATGTGCATTACTTTTTAATGTGCAATACTTTTTAGCATGTTTGCAGAAAAAAAGAGCCTCACCACAGCTTTCCATAAATGTATATTTTATGAATTTACTCAGGAAAGAGTTGGCAGCCTCAGTTTCCTACTCAGTCAGGACAGTGATCCCTTTCACAGTCCTACAGAAAAGGAACAGTAAAAAAAAGAATAGGATAGGTTAGTTTAAAGCTTGTTATTTGAGTTATTGGGCTTATGAGTACATGTATTTACTGTTAATACATGTGCTCATAAGCCCAGCAAAAAACCTGTGGTCAAGTGTTATTGACTGAATGAGACTTGATAAATATAGATGGGGAGTGTCAGTGCAGTGCTGTTGAAATTGCTCTTGGCACTGTGACCATTTATCTGCGGTGGCTGATCTGATGCTGCTCCTGCAAAACCACAAAAAAGTGAAAACAAAATCAGACAAACTTCACTTGGTCCCCAAGCAATCGAATCTGCCCACACAACATAAAGACGAGATCGGATGATTCTTCAGCTAGCTTCAGCGATGTTTACTCCACGTGAGCAACAAACACTAACAGACAAGAAAGTCAGCGGCGCTGCTCAGATGTCTAAAAGTGAAACTGATGGCATGAAGTGCACTGTTCATAAATGAATAGGCTGCTGTTCAATATAGATGAGGTTACCTACAATGAAAACTGCAGTGCACTCAGTGGGAGCAGTGATGTTGTGCTTCCATTAAAAATGGACCGCGGGCTGTGGTTTGGATACATCTGATGTAGACAGTCAGAAGTGTTGCTGTTTGTTGAGGCTAAACTTCACACTGACACGCCGGTACACAGACCAACCTGGTACAGAGTTGTCAACTGGCACATTCTGAACATGAAAGCCCTGCAAATGAACAGTTCGAACAATAAGTAGCTGTTTTCGTGTGGTGAGACACCGTCATGGTTGCAAATCCCATCCTGCTATTGGGCAGTGGTGAATCGTAAGCAGTTCATACAGTATGGTAAGTTTAGACAATATGTGGATGAAAAATGGCTTAGTGTTAGAGAAAATGCTGAAATAAGCTAAAGCTACATGCCAAAAGACCGGATTTCAGTGTAGGCCTGGAGAAACTGGAACCCAAGGTCTTTTTCAGCGTGAACACTGACCAAAAGAAGCCCTCCAGTTAGGTGGTTGTTTTGGGTTTTTTTTTTACCTCCTGTGTGCTCTTCTTCCAGGTCCAAAAAGAATAATGACATTACCTAGTTGACAGACGCCTGAGGAGTGTTACAGTAAATACAAAGGAAAGAGAAGCATGTGAGGATCTGACCTGCAAACACTTCAGGAAAGAGGACTTGGACGGAAATTTGCCAGCAGGTAAAAACCTGTTTGGGTGTGTCGGTCACTTCGCCTCTTACTGCTTCTCCAACTACAGGCAATTCAACACAGGACTGATAACAAGACTTTTCCCAAATCAGGTTCCAGCATCGACAATCCGACAAAAAACCTCAGAGGAGGGAAGTCTGAGCATTACATTCCCATGTGGTAATTCTTTAGCTTAATTCTAGCAGCTAATGCTAAAAGCAGGGGAAATTGACCAGAGTGAAGCACACAACAGTCCTGTCAATGTTCAGGTACCTGACGGATGTCTACAGGTTAAACTTTGATTCTTTAATATTCCTACATTGTTGCAAACGAGGCAGAGCTCCAACTGAGTCCAACTGCTGCAACTCCAGGCTGCAATGGGTATAACCCAAATTACTCCTTAAAGGAAAGTTGAAAGTATCAGTGGTGCACCTGGTGTGACAGAGATGGTGCTTTGTGAGGAGGTAGAAACAGGTTTTAGCCATCAGTCGTATGTAAAAGCTGTGATCTGGCAACCAGGACCAAGTCTGCGTGTGGCCACTGTTGTTGTTGTTCTGCAATGCAGATTGGCTGCATTCCTCATAGCATGCCAATGCAGAATTTGCGCAGGCAGTGGCTCATTAGCATATGAACGTGCCACTCACTGAGACAGGCAGCTGTCAATGGAGCAGGCACTTATGTGAGCTTGGTGGAATAGAGCGGTACTTCATTTGTGCCTTTAGTGGATCACCACAGGTTGCACAGTGTCAATGTCAAATTGCAGAAAAGGAACCAAATATTTCCTGTTTAATCCAACATCTGGATCTCTATGTTGAGTGAAGTGACTCACCAAACCCTCTCTTCTGTGCATGCAATTCGAGATAGTTAGTTTAAGTATACATCTGCTTGTTTAGTACACCAATCTTTGGCTTCAGGCAGTTTGTGTGATCTTATGTGATGCTGTGATGCAGGCTGACCACAACAATAGCCTCAGGCTTCAAGAGTATCACATAACATTGTTCTTATACCCATAATCAACTATTGCATAACTCCAACACTGAGTCAGGCAAGACTGGAAAAGAAATACAAAGAGTTTGGTGAGCCACAGACAAAAACAATGACAAAGAGCAAAGTCCCAAACACCATGACACTAAGTCGGCAATGTGAAATGTACCAAGCAGGACAAACTCAGCAAGTCTCAGGGCTGCTGGAAGAACAAACCACGCACTCATCTTAACAGCCTGCCAGCACCTTGCTCAGTTGCCCTGCATACCAGACAGGAAAGCTGTCTGTGCAGGTGGACACTCAAAAGTGTGAGAAAATTCAAGTCTCGTAAAAAGTCACGTGGTCGGCCTCTGCCACGTCGCCGCATGGACGATCTATTTCAGAAAATCAATGTATTGTGAGGATGATTTGCACCTTCTCTGCTCACAACTCTGAGGATTCAGTACGGTTGCTGGGATCCCGCTCACTGATGAGAAATAACGAGCAGAGCAAATGGCGAGTGAAACAGGTAAAAAAAAGAGTTTGTCTTCCAAGATGGAGAAGGTGACATGTCGGGCCAAGCTTTTGCTGTCAGAGATGGACTTGTTTCAAAAGAGACGGGGGAACTCAGACTGAACTTTTTTATTTATTTGTTTGTTTGTTCGTTTTATCAAGAATGACATTTCAAGTTGACCTGATTTTGGGTGTGGTTTTGTTCAAGGTGTATGTGAACCTTTTTTGTTTCTTGTGAGGAAAGCACAAGAGAAAAAGTATGAGAGCCAATGAACCGCACGTGTATAATTTTGTGAATCACGTGTCAAAGGCACCGTCTCAGCCAACTCACTGCTCACATGCAATAACTTGTTTTGACTCGAAGATAAATGATAAGTATGTAACGCCACCTACTGGTGGGATGATGAATTACATCAAACCTGCTCCAAAAGCCTTTGCTGCCATTTCACATTATAATTTTTTAACGTCATAAATACTTGTAGTTTAATCATGTTTTATTCACAGCTGAGAAAAATGATGAATGATGAATCATGATGAAATTAACCACATTTATCCTCCTAAATAAACAGAGAACTTGTAACATGCTCTTATCTAAACACCAGCAGATCGTGTGGGAGCCGTAGGCGTTTTTACACTTTTGACGATCAGGTTGCTATTGATCAGCTCCAGGTACCGCAATGTAAATAAAAGTCTGGAATGGTTTCTTACCTGTTTTATGGAGCAGTGGTCTGCTTCTTCTTCTGTGAGGGTACAACAGAAAGTTTAGGAACAAACACATGATTATTTTGGGGGTCAAAAAAGGAGCCGACCAACAGTAGAAATAACTAAACATGAAGCTCTGTCACTGTGTGACAAATGTGCCCTCCTGAATAAGTTCCAGATCTTCTTCCACCACTTCACCTTTTTGCGAGATTCAGCTGGCTCAGTGGTGGGGGAGGTTGTGGTGGCAGGCCCATCCTGGGTGCTGGTGAAGAAGGTGATCAAATAATTAAAATGCATTATTTTTATAGTTCCTGTTTGTTATTCTTGTTGGTAAATTTATTGCAGCACTACGGTTGCTCATCAGCCTTCTCGCCTGCAGGGTGCAGCAGGTGGACTCCCACAATGACAGCAATGCTGTGATTTCCAGTTCAGTGTACAGGGAAAAGTTCAGCACATTTAATGACTCACAGTTTGCTTAAGACGGAAGACAAGCATCTATTTTATTCACTTTGCTTTTTTGTTCGCTATCTGCTCTGAGGAATCACTGGTCACTCTGTGGTTTTCCTGATTGTACGAACTCTCCTCCTGATGTTTGCTGTGTTGTCGTGTTGCAGCACCTGAGCGACTGTCTGACCATCATGATCGCTGGTCAGCTGGGTGGAGGGTTCAATCAATGCGCATCAGTAGTCCCTGCAGAGACAGGACTACTGAGGGGCTCCAGCAGACCACCTCACACGCCATGCTTGCTCTGATCCTGTCTCAAGAGCCATGAATGAATAAATCAAACAGGAAGTAATATGAACTTGTTGACTGGTGTGTTTTATTCTCTGTGTATCAAGTTAGAAAAAAAACAATGTTTTGATTTCTTGAGTGACAAAGAAAGAGGAAACAACCTTTATTTTAATTTGAGTACAATACAAACCAAAATTACTTTCAATCCAAACTTCTGTGTCAGTTCAGATCAGCCATGCTTACTTACTTGCTTTTGCCACCTCTGGTCACACATACTTATGGCTACAGATTCAGCTGGGGTTTGTTCATGAAGAACTTGGAAGTGTGAAAAAATACATCTGGAAACATATAAGTTCCAAAGAGGAAAGTGGGAAGTTCCAGTTTTGGAGAGCTCTGACAAGCCAATTTGACACCAACCAGTAAAACACAATGAGCATGATCACAAACAGCCTTCATTAACGTAGCATTTGCGCCAATCTTGCTTCAGTCTAGCACCGCTGACTTTATACGCTACATGAGATCCATGTCTGCTGACACCCTGCAGCATGGAGTACAACTTTCCGCTCAGAAATAGGACTGTGATCATTGAGGGACGCAGGGTGGGAGGGGCCTCCTGGTGCATGGAGTGGGAGGGGCCTTCTGGTGTCAAGGAATCGAGAAATCGCTGCTATGAACAATGAACACGTGTGCGGGATTCTCCTCACATCAGGTTCTTCCTGTTTCAGCAACATTAGTCAGACTTCAAGGATGAATGCTGCACCCTCCCAGGTCCTCCGTGCAGTGGGGGCTGGAAGCCAGGACGTCTCATTTCAGTTGAAGTTACTTGGACCCCCGCTCACCTCTCCCACCGTGGCGGCTGACAGGAGGAGGCGGTGTGACGCGCCCCCCTCCTCAGGTGGTTTCCTGAAGCCACCTTGTCGGAGTGGCTGCCTGCCTGTGCTCATGTGACCGCAGTGAGCAGGAGGTGGAGTCTGCCTTTAAAGTCGGTGTAAAGTGAGACATGCGGAGGGAGGAGCAGAGCCGGGGAGCGACTTCCTAAAAAAAACAACAGCTCCCTCCGCTTTCTGTTTCGGGCAGTCGTGACGGAAGTGCGTGTCCCCCCCCCCGGCCCCGTCCAGACCCCGCCGAGGAGCGGCCACGCGAAACCTCGGAGAGCCTCCTGGATGGAAACGGACAGTCTGCTGAGCGGGACCGTGAACGGAGCCTCCGGAGACTATGGCTCGCAGCCGCCGGGCGCGGGGCACCGGGGGGCCCCGGGGCGACGCAGGCGGATGTCGTACTCGGTCGCCGGTGACTCGTGTCGAGTCGAAGGGGACGCAGGTGAGTGGTAGGGAGGGAGGAAGGGGGGGCTACAAGGTGAGGGGCTTCTGGTGGGAAGACGTCCGGGCTGTTTTTTGGGGGGTGGGGGGGGGGGGCGGACTTGTCCAGACAGGACAGGAACAGATGTTACAGCAGCAGGAGAGTTGAGCTGTGTGAGTGCGAGCGGTGTCCCGGTGCAGCATGTGACAGCAGCTCCAACATTAGGACATGTCCTCAGATGTGTTTACGGGACTGAGGACGTCCTGACACGTCTTCAAATACTGACAGATTTGTTTGTTTGTATTATTCCTGACACGTGTAAACATACAAAGTGATGCAGTTCTCTTTTCTAACATTAGAATAGAAACACTGTTTCAAGTACATTGAGATTTCGCTACATTTGAAACATACTCAAACACAAATATTTTAAAAACTTGATAATATGCTAAAACCAACAAAAGAAAAAATGAAAACAAAAACAAGCACTTGCTTTCAAACAATCTCAACAACAACTGGAACCTGTCAGGATAGTTCCTGAAACAGAGATGGGAAACAACAGGGGCCCTCCTGTGGCTGATGACCAGGTGAACACATGGGCTGTATGAACCAGTTGCTTTGTGATCTGTCTGCTTTAACAAACGGAGGCTGCTTGTCTTGGGTTCCTGTTTCCATCGATGCACAAGAGCTGAAGGAATGCGGCTCCAACACGTCTAGGGACCACAAGGTATTCAGCACACAGCCCAGCTGTAGCGGTTTGATCGTTGATTGGGTTTATTTGAAATTTCCAGAAGTTTCCTGCAGGTGAAGCCGAGCATGGCGTCAGTGAGACGACAACCTCTCCACAGTGGTCCTCCTTTGTTCTGCACCATTGTGGAAAACAAGCTGTGCATGAGCAGACACCATTTCGCTCAGTGACACCATCATTCAGCAGACTGTTTAGACTGAATCTCTCACCACCATAGACTACATCACACGAGTCATGCAGCTCCTTCAAGGTGGATGTTGGATGACCTTTGACCTGCAGCTTCACCCTGTGAGACACTGTTTTGATCAGACGTGAGAGATATCAGTGGGTTCGTCCTGCCTTGGCGTTTCAAATTTGTGCTTCGTGTGCCCTTTTTTAACTTTGAGCACCTGCCCCTCCAAAGGTCTCTGCACGGCCCTGAGTGTGAGGACAGCAGAGTGAGCATCATGTGAGTGGAGGACAAATGCGCCACCTGATCCACAGCTGCTCGGTGTCATTGGTGGCAGAGATGGTTTTCCCATGCAGAGGAGGTGAAGGGTAACGCACAGAGGCGCCTGATTGGATGTTCAAAATTGAGGAGACTCTTGCATCATTCAGGATGAAGTCTGAAAACATGGGAACATTTTCTCTGACTAGAGACAGCCACAAGAAGGTGTGAACCAGCCTGTTTCTCTTGACACGGAGCACAGTTTTGTTCCTTGCAAATAGTGTTCGTGCAGCTGAGCGGCCGATTATCACTGTTGGTTCCAAGGTCATTGGTGCACATCACAGCCTTCAGCCAGAGGTTACAAAGAGCTTCAGGATGTTTGGCCACCTGCCTCCACTTCACCAGCCTCAGATTAGTAACTCAGTAGACATCATGGCAGGATTGTGTGTGTGTGTGGGGGGGTCGTTTCTGCTGCAGCAGTGTGAGAAGTTGAAGCTTGTGTGTCTGTTGTGGTGTGCGCTTCAGCACGAAAGTTTCCGTCAGTTTAAAGTGTTGCTCCGTCAGTAACACCCAACAACGCTGCCACAGCGTCACGCTGTGGTGTGTGTGTGTGTGTGTGTGTGTGTGTGTGTGTGTGCGTGCAACTGCTCGGTGAAAGTCTCATTCACAAAGCACAATCACCTCTCCAGAGGTCATTTTCTTTGTGGGTCGTTCACAGGGAGCATTTCCAGCAGTGTACACAGAGTTCATGCTTGTGCGTGTACATCATGGCCACAGGCAGACGGACAGACACAACCTCTTTTGGGGAGGTCATAATAAACATTGAATGTGTTTTTACAAACAGCAGCTTCTGAAAACTAACCTGGCATTCTTTGTAGTCAGGAATGGAAAAGTGTTTTGCAGACACCAAAGTTTTGTTAAACTTTCATTCAAACTTGCAAGTGTCATTTTGCACAAAGCTGATTGTTTGTTTGTTGAAAAGCAGTCTTTTTTTCTTTCATTTTTTCAAATCTTATCGACATCACAACCAAAACCATCAGACAGGAATCACCAGGGGATCACATGTCATGAACACAACCTGTTCCAGAGCAAGTTGGAGGTTTTAGAGGCACGAGACACATTTTTAAAACTCACCTGCCCCTTGGTTCCTGGTCACATCCTGTCCAACCGGCTCGAAGGAAAACAGAGTCCCAGGAGGCAGGCAGTTAACTGGAACCACATCGGGCTTGTCACTGAAGGACTCACGGGTCGGTGTGAAGACCAGCCTGCATTCATGGTTCTGCGGTTCCTCTTTGCCTTCCTCTTCACAGACGACGAGGAGCTCTACGTGCAGCAGGCTGTCGTGTTCATCGAAGATGCCATTCAGGTGGGTGCAGCAGGATTCTCTCTGTTTATACATGTCTGAGGATGGACACATACTTCATATGTTTTAAGCAAAGCAAGCTTTTGCTGGTCAGACACTGAGGGGTCGGTATTGACACGTGTGCTTGCCTGCAGTACCGATCCATCAACCACCGGGTGGACGCCAGCTCGCTGCGCCTGTACCGATGGTACTACTCCAGGATATGCCAGTGGTAAGTGTGCCCACTCTGACAGCCGGTTAGTGCTTTGCTGGACAAGAAAACAACATCAATGTTTATACTGAAAGCTCTGCCACTCTACTGTAGAGAAAAGATCAAAGAAAGTTGTTGTTTTTTTTTAACAAATTATCAATGTTGATGGATGTGAATGAAGTGTGCAATGTTAATGACACCACATCACATCTCAGGGCAGAGCAACACTTGCGCTCTCTTTTGTTTCATGCCTTTTTCTTTGTGTTTCAAAGAAGTTGGAGACAAAAAGCCATAATTTAATGATAAAGGGAACCCAAAATTGCTCCCCTGAACAGCTCCATCTCAGCTGATGCTGTGGGGGGGTCTCACCATGACAGGGGGTGTGTAGCTTTGCAGAGTTGATGCCTGATGCCAAACACGCTTCTTTTTTTAAATTAGCTTTTGGAAGTATCGGATGATTATTTATTCAGAAACATTGAATAAAAGGAACAAGCTGGGCTTCAGCAGAGATGGACTCTGACTCGTTCAGTGTTCGGGGGTTTTCTTTCTTCCCTGGTGCAACAGACTCACAGAGTGGTGAGACTGCTCTGTGGCTTTGCCATTTTGAACTCTCGGCAGCACTTCTCCTCTCTGAGTCATGAAACTGAAGAACACCACTTCTACCAAGTAGAAGTCATGTTTCTTCAACATTTGAACCACAATTGAAGAGCTGGTGTCGAGTACGCTGCTTTCCGATCACATTAGAATCAGCCTCTTTTCTAGCTTCTTTTATCTTGCTGTCAACTTATTCCTTCATCTTAAAACAAGATGGAAAATGATGCATCGTGATGCTCAAAAAAACAGTTTGCCTTACTGAATAGATACCCACATGGGTTGTTTTCATATTCATGTTTTAACTGATGCCGAGTTCAGTGAGTAATGTTCACAACTGGAGCTTTTTCCTAATGATGTCAATGTCGTGTTCGCCAGCTCTGTGGGGTTTTTTGGAGGAGAAAAAGGATCAGCATGAACACGGTGCTTAAAGTGCTCCGTGACTTTGTACCGTACAAGCATTTTCAGGCTCCCGTCTTCAGTTGAGCCGTCACAATGAGCCCGAGGTCCATAAACCACAGCTTGCATGCAAGAAGGAAGTTCAAACATGCTACAGAGGGTTTTTTTTCTATTTTGCACGGCGAATGAAGAATGGGTGAGAGGTGAATGTGCTGACCGTTGGTGTGGGAAACGGTCTGCGTGCTGTTCGATGCTCTGTGTGATAGCTGCCAGACGCGCTTGGGTTTCATGAGTCATCTCAGCTTGAGGTTTTTTTGTTTGTGGGCGGACTCCCGACCACAGCGGCACTCAGAGGCGCTGCTGCAGCGCGTGAGCACAGCAGGCTGGGTGCTGTCCAGTGACGACAGCCGCTATTTAAAAATCGGACCTAAAGCGACAATTCATTTTCAGCAGCTCCTCTACAGGCGCCCTGCAAGTAACGAGTAGCAAGACATAGATGTGTTCCAACCAATGATCCCCGGAGTAAAAGACCCAGTAAAGACCCCTCGAGGTGAAGGAAAGGTGCTCTGAGCCCCCCCCCTCCCTCCACACTATCCATCCATCCATTTATCTCATCCTTCCCCTCTCTTTCCCTTTCACCAGGAGTTTGGGCCTGAACATCGCGGCGGTGCTGATGCTGGCATTTTTGGAGCGCCCGTCGTCCCTGTCCATCTCGTCGGACCCCCGGCATCGCGCCCAACCCTGGGAGCCCCCCTGCGGCCTCACTGAGGGCATCGAGATGGTCTGCCTCCTCATCTTCACTCTCGACTTCGCTGTCAAGGTGAGCTCGGACTCGAGGATGTTAGCCTTCGATCCTGCTTTATTGCACAAGTGTTTAACGTGTTGTCTGCCGGACCTCTGCTTTGTCCTCAGAGCTATTTGATTGGCTGGGATGAATTAAGGAAGAGCAAATGGCTGATTAGCTACACTGTGGTCATTTCGGTGTCATTCATCGACTGGGTGTTGTCTGTCAGTATGGAGTGTGATGAGGTGAGGCCCGTGCTTTCAGGCAATTAGTGCTCAGGCGTGATGTGATCAGAGAGCATTGTTTAGTCAGGAGCATCAGGCCTGAAATCTACAGCAGCCGCTCTGCTTACAGTGTTTCTGGTTCTTCATCGTCACCATTAAACAAACTGAGATTCTCACTCGATTCATTCGATCACAGGACCCGCTGGAGTCAATAAGGCTCAGCACTCTTTTGATGCTAGATCTTGCCGTCACATTATCAGAAGTCGTCTTCGGACCAACTGTGTGACTTCGTGTGGGTCATATGTGCATGCAGTTTGGCCTCGCATGTCGTCGGTGACCTTCTTTTCTCTCTCTGTATCAGAATCTGAGAGTGCGACGACTCCTGCGGCCGTTCTTCCTCCTGCAGAACTCGTCGCTCATGAAAAAGACTCTCAAGTGCATCAAGAGGACGCTGCCAGAGATCGCCAGGTCTCCCCTTTTTTAATGCATTTGGATCATTATGGTTTTTATTTAGTTTGAACAGTATTCCTCATCCAGTACAGCTTTTGTGTTATCATTGACCAGAACAGGGGGCCCACATTGTGGGTTGTGTCGTGGAGAAAGTTTGTAAACATGTAAATATGTTGAGCTGGACGCATTCTGTATCGGTCAGGGACAAGGGACGGAGGAGACTGATTGACATTGGCCTACGGTCCCTCGGCCAATCAGGACGCAGGATGTTCATACACTGTAAAAAAAATAGTATAAAAAAAACTGTACCAAAAAGATCTGTGAAGCTGCGAAAGGTGGCCCGCGTTATAGTGAGGGTTTGCTGCATTCTTCATTGTGAACTTTTACTGCATGTCTGTGTCCATTCATAGTGGTGCAAAACTTTCTCCTTTTCAGGTGACGCTTTGTGAACTGTGTAACTAAATCAGGTGGTCCTATGAGCTATAAGTGACCTTCTGATCACAGTGAAGATTTTACTACTTAACTGGATAATAGTGCTTGAATAGTGAAGGCATTGTGGAGGGAGGGGGGCCTCACAGGTTCATCGAAATCTTTCGTTTCATCAGCCACACGCGACTCTTGCGCAGGCTCCTGTGTGTCTCAGCAGCACACCTGGCACCACCTCATTTCGAGTCATTGTTCCCGATTTTAAAGAGTTTCCTCTCGTTTGACGCAGTTACAGAAGTGGAGACTTGCGCATTTTTCATGTGTCTGGTTGTCCTGGTAACTGTCCTGGTTGTCTAGAAGTAGTTTATACGAGTTTCACAAAGCGGATGAAAAAAACAAAAAAAACAGAAGTTGTGTTCCGAACAGAAAGTTGCACATTAAACACTTGTAATGTGTTGGTGTGACACATCTAATGGTTGTTGTGTTTTTACATGTGAACTTAAATTGGAGACTATGTCGTGTTACATCCCAAAGTATTCCACTGGTGTGATTTTTTTGAAGAGATGTCTTTGATGAGGATTCCTTCAGTATTAGTTCATGCAGAGCGGGGTGGTGGCATTATTTTTGGATCAGACACTTTCTAGTTGTAACAGGACGACTCTCATGTTCCAAAGAAGTCATTAGGCCTGACCTGATATGAGTAGGATACCAGTTGCAAGACCGATGGTTTAGTGATGAAGAACAAGGGAAATGTTCATCTAATTGTCTGTCATTCACAGCTGTTCATCCTCCCAGCAGACTTCACTTCATGTGTTCTAGTGGAAAAACGAGCCTTCGGGCTTCTGGGACCTTCAGCAGCTCGTCCTGAACACGTTTGTTCTTCTGTTTCAGTGTCATCCTGCTGCTGGGGCTCCATCTCTGCCTCTTCACCATGATCGGCATGCTGCTGTTTGCCAAAACGGAGGTGAGCTCGGCTCTCTGTGGCATGTTTGACTGCGTTCACATGCAAATGTCCCACTCACAACTTTAAACTCTCCCACTGTTATGCTGTGCTATGATTATTAATGTGCAGCTGTAAACTGTCCCAGATAATTCCACTCAGTCCTGGTTTTCCCACAAGAGACAGACTTGAACAGAAAGAAAGTGTGTGTCACAGAGGACGATATTGAAACACAGGTTTTGGTGGGTGGTGACTGTGGCCAGTTCAGCTCTTCTGGCCCTCACTCCTCTCCTCTCCTCACTCCTCTCCTCACTCCGCTGTCTGTGTTTCTGTCCAGGATCCGGTCAAGAACGGGGAGTGGGAGCTCCACTTCAGGAACCTCCCCAACTCCTTCACGTCACTGCTGGTGCTGCTCACCACGGCCAACAACCCGGATGGTACACAGTCAGTCACATGACCAACGGACAGGTGCTCTCAGGCTGTCAGCCATCACTGCTGTTTAACGTCTTTTCACCATCTTGCTCGCAGTGATGATCCCTGCCTACTCGCTCAACAGAGGATACTCCATCTTCTTCATCGCCTTCAGTGTCATTGGTGAGCAGCCGCTTTACTTGTTGCTGCACCTTCAGGTTTGTTCTTGGTGTATTTGACTGGTGTCTCAGAGTGACTCTGCTTTGTGTCCTGGCAGGAACCTATTGCCTGATGAACCTGCTGACCGCCATCATATATAACCAGTTCAGAGGATACTTACTGGTGAGTCACTCGCAGCTGCGTTTATTCATCCAGCAAGGCCTGACTGAACAAAAGAGCTCCACAGTGTTGTAATGAGGGTCTGTTAGCGCTGCACTACACTGATTTATACATTAGCATCAGGGGAGCCATAGTGAGGGGGCAGGGGGAGGGGGGTGCCAATACATCATGGTGCTCTGAGGCACCATATCATTTTCTAGCCATTCATTCATTTTTATCCCAATCAGTCCAATAAAAAGTATCTAGTAATTAAAAGTTATGTGATGATTTTTATCCAGACAATCATGCCTTCTCCCATCTGTCCAGTGTACCTTTTTAGGTCTGATCTACCTAATTGGTGTTTGTAGGGTGTGTCCTGGAAACCAGGACCGCTGTGAAGTGAGGGCCTCAACCCCTACACCACTATGCCACCCGATTATACCCAATAATCATCCTATAGTACGTTTGTGCAAATCATTAGTTTCAGTGGCTTCTGTAAACGTTCTTCACTGAAGAGTTTCAGTTTGTTTTTGTGGTGAAGTCAGAACCCCGCCTGCCTGTTGTACTCGGCTACATATTGATACACCCAAACACATCAACTGAGTGACACTTACTCAGCTGGCGGGACGGGCTGGCCTTCAGTCAAAAGGTAAACGCCTGCCCTATCTCACTGTTGTAACTTGTGCTGAAGTGTCTTTTTTTGGAAAATACTGGACAATGATTCGCTGTGTTTGTGTGTGCGTGTGCGTGTGTGGATGCCTTGCATGGCCCCCTCCACCACAGTCAGTTAGTGGGTTGTGAATGTGTGATTCACAGTGGAAAATGTGCTTTATGAGTAGAGCCGATGTACCATTTGAAGTGCTGCCACCTTCTGGAAGAAACGAGTCTAACTCTATCTTGGGAACTGAAACACAAAATACACACACTCACCAGAGGCTGTGCTAAACACCCTCTCTGTCTATCGTCTACATCGACCAAGCTGCAGCTACAGGTCTGTTCCTGTCATCTAAACAGGAGGGAGGACTGACAACTTTCTGGTTTGCAGTTGTCAATGTGCAGCAATCACTTGGCCACATCTGATGCTCACATTGGATCATCTGTTGACTTCTAAGAAAAGTGACCATTCACGCATCCAACAGTGTCTGAAGGACACATAGAAGAGAATGAATTGCACAAAGCACATGATGTTGAAGCTTGTTGCCATGTTTTGCTTCAGATGTCGGTCCAAACATCCATCATCAGGAGGCGACTCGGCATCCGAGCTGCTTTTCAGGTCCTCAGCTGTGGGGGGGCCCAGCGAGCTGCTGAGTAAGAGTGTCTCACACACACACACACACACACACACACACACACACACACACACACACACACACACACACACACACACACACAACCACCTGTCCACCTATGTGTTCATGTTCGCATCACTTTACAAGACACTGTGCTCTGAGGACAGTCCAGATTGCTACAAATGTCTGAATGTTACATCTGCTAAAGCCCCCAGTTGACCCTCAGTCCTGCTGTCTCTCTGGCAGAGGGAGCGTGCGATTGGACGCTGTGCTGCAGGTGATGTCCAGAGTGAAGATCAGCAGTTACTACAGAGCAGCAATCACTACGGTCAGAGCTGATCCTCTACACCCACACACTGCTGCATTTCCTCTGTCTAGACGCCACTGAAATGTCACGCCGCTGCAACCATCTTTCCTCATCCTCTTCTCCTCTCCTCTCTCCAACATGTCAGGCTGCACAGCAGTATGCAGATGTGGGCTGCATGGATTGTGAGCAGTTCAGGAAGATATTTGATGAGCTGGACAAAGATCGGATCAAGGAGGTAGGATGTTCTACATTCACTCAGCGTTCCAATGTTCTCCCTCTCCCCTGTTTAGTTTCTGACTGTGTTTGTGTTTGTGTGTTGTTGCCAGCACCCTCCCTTGCCCCAGTACAGTTCTCCAGTCCTGCAGAGGCTCCAAGTGATCCTCAGTCACTACTATCTCACCATACTGGGAAATGCAGTGGCTCTCGCCAATGTTGTGTGCATTTGTGTAAGTTACAGTGTTTTTTACTGAGCCCACTCATCCCAGTACAGGCATGTTTACTACGCATGGTCGGTCATGGCCAGAAAAGTGCAAAATGCGCTTTATGTGTAAAGATACATAAAACACACGCACACCCACACACGGCCTTCACACAACTACAGAGCACATTATTTTGCCAGCCAGCAGATTGTGACCCGACCTTTGTGTGTATCACAGACCATCCTGGTGTTGAACTCTGAGAAGTCCACAGCCGAGAGGGACAACTACGTCCTGGAGGTAAACAAAGTCTGAACATGGGACGGTTTGGTTTGACGAAAAGTCTTATGTGAAGACATTTAATCAGCTGTTAAGTTTTCTTTCGAGAAATAGTCCATCATCGAGTGTCTCATTGGCTTCATCGCTACCAATGTAACCGCTTGGTTTTACATGTACGAAATAAGCTTGGTTGGGCCGTATGTTTCTTTAGGTTGTGGTCCTGTCAGGTAGCTATGGTAAGTTAGGTCCTACTTGTGATGCTAACTGCATCAACAACTCGTGGAACGCAACCAGTGCCAGTCTGATTTATTCAGTCAAAAGGGTCTAAATTAACTGATGTCACCTCTCCTGCTGCTTTGCCAGATCATCAACCTGTGCTTCATCCTCTACTACCTGTTTGAAATGTGTGCAAAGATCTTTGCCTTCGGCTGGAGAGGCTACCTGTCCTACAGAAACAACATCTTTGATGGCATCCTCACTATCCTCTTGCTGGTAACACTGCCTTCATGTTCAGTCCTCCACACAGCGTGCGCGTGCAGTCAGTGTGATAGAGGGTGTATGTCTTTTCCTTGTTTTCCACCACTGATCCTCTGTTTTTGTTTTCTCTCAACAGACCCTACAGATCACTATATTCATCACCTACAGACTGCCCTATGCTCACTGGTGAGTTTGTGTCCTCTTCCATCCATCCACAATGAATGTCGACTGTTTCAAATCCAGCTTGTTTGTTCAGACTGTGAAGATGGAACAAGGAACGTTCTCAAGGTTTCAGCATTTTGCTGACCTCAGATTTAACAGGCAGTTAGCCTGAGAGTAGACCCAAGATCTCACAGTGTGATTTTCAGCCACTCAGGTCAGATGTTGGTGCAGCCATGATGCTTAGCTGAGCTCACCTGCC
>JAUESF010028562.1:747-13258 GCA_032274765.1 Malacoctenus tetranemus | reverse complement strand
GCACGCACGCACGCACGCACGCACGCACGCACGCACGCACACTTTTATGAGTGTTCAGTTCATCTAAGACAGGATTTTATTACAGTTTTTCGGGTTTTTTTTTTACTTTATTTTGGTCTCTTTCATGCACAGTGACAGAGTGAGATATTTGAAGGAACACAAAAAACCCTGATCTATAGATGCTGAACTGTGACTCATCTTTTGTATTTTCTGTCTCAAAAATGTGAAAAATAATTTACAAAAATTAGAAATAACAGCATAAATGTTGCAGGTGTGAAAGTCAGACCTGTGCTGTTCTCAGGCTTTTGCATTTTCAGTTAGCAAACCAATTTGACGTTCAGATTTCTTTCGTCTGTTTAGTTTGTTGTTTGCCTCCAGAGATGGAGAGAAGCTCCCTGGTTGATCCTGCCAGCAGTGTGTTTGTCTCAAGGACCAAAGTTCTGCCAGTTTAAATCCACGCGGCCGCGACAGTCGAACTGTGAACGGCTCAATAAGCCAGGATCAACAATCAGCCTGTGACAGCTTTCTTGTGCTCTTCTCTTTTTTTAGCACACGAGGTGACAAACGTGCATGATTGCATTTTCCAAGTTCAATCAAATATGGACTGAATGCTTTTTGGTCCAAATGGCCTCTGTTTATTCTCTTGTGTATCACTTAATTAGGAAACAGTGAACCAAAAAAGCACGTGCAGCTGCAGTTCATTGGTCTCCATAATATGTTGTGGCATTGTGATACTGTGATAGGTAAATAATTAGTGCTCATCAGGCATGACTTTTGTGTGATGAGGCTGGTGGGTCGCACTGAGAAAGTGGAGGAGTGCAGCACCTGGTGAAGAACCAAACCATCCAAACAAATCGATGTCAGCTCGGAAGAAAGCGACAAACTTTCTTGAATTTCTGTCGTTCACCTGACAGGCTGGAGGAGATTTCAAATAAAGCAGTCAAGGTAAGACGAAGTTTTAACTGTTTTGTTTCAGGGCCCCCGCAATCGTATTCACTCATTGTCTCCCTAACGAGGTTGAGCGCCGTGCGAGACATTTACACACCACTGGGAACCGAACGAGCTCAAAGTATTGCCACACCTGAGAGAAAGAAGCATCTATAAAGGATGCATCCACATTTCCGACCTTTCAACAGGAAACATAATCCAACTTATCTTTCTGTCGAGTGGACTGCTGTTGTTCTGAGAGACTTTTAAGGGTCAGGAGAAGATTGTGAATTTTGTACATGCTTGAAAACATTGAGCATGCTGCACATGGACATGTGCACGAATGCAAATGTAAGTGATCAAGTTTTCAGTGATGAGAATGAGAGATCCTGCTCCTTCACCTGCTCCCAGCAGTCGGCACCGTGCCGAAGGACCATTCAACCTCTCACCGTTATGAATTGCCTGCACTGGATTCTCATGGAGGTAGTGGTGGTGGGTGGTGGGGGAGTAGGGGGTTTGGGGGGTGTCATGCTATTTTTCACAGGATAAGAAAAGCAACAGACTTTGCTTATCCACGTTGGCTGATACCATTCAGAACGAGTGCAAAATTACATTATCATAACAAATCTGACTGCATTTTGTTTTCATTTTACAGGAAACATTACGGGAGATGGATGAGGGTTGTTTTGTAAACCAAATACATAAATAATCTTCAGCAGCTCACCGCAAAACGGCCGGTGCATTGCCAGTGTGTGCTGCATGACAACGAGGCTTTCCAGGCGTGCGCTCACACACGGCTGTCCCACAGTACTTGAGATGACCTATAGTTTATATTTAAAAAGATTCATTTGATTTTTTTTTTTTAGCACACATGCTCCTCAAAAATGAAAATCCCGGGGTATATTCATGCATCTGGTCCCGTCTTTTTTCACCGTCAAGGAAGGTAATGAAAAAAGGTGGAAATTATCCTCAAAGTGTCCTAAAAAAGGTGCTGAGGGACAGTCTTGGATGACTGAAAAGGCACTTTATTAGCAGAGCTTTCATGCAATTCCTTGCGCTGCTTCGCCCTCCGAAGGGAACCCGTTCAGTTCGAGTTGCCATCAATGCTCAGAGGTAGGGTGGGCTGGTGATGAATGAACCCGGGGCTGGCCCGTTAAAGTGGTGCATTACTCACAGCAGTTAGACACACACAGACACATGCACACGCACACATGCACACATGCACACTATACGCACGCACGCACGCACACACACAGACACAAAGAGGATATTCAGATATCTCCAAAACCATAAAAATCAATGTTGTAACTGTCACTGGTGATGTAGAAGAGAAGCAGTATATTAAGTGGCAAACTGCCTCCAGCTCTGAGCGGCGTGTCTGTAAATTTCAGCTCATTCTTCGGGGCTTCATTGAACGCAGCCATAATGTTTCAGGTCACTTTCGTTGTGCTATTCATTATCCTTTACTGTTCAAGGCTCAGTGTGATGAGCCCATTGATGCTCGTCTAATCCATAGAAATCACAATTCCTGGATTGACAATTATATACAGTGTCTACACCTCCTGTACACATGAGAAACTATAGGCTGCCCAATACGAACACTTCGGATTGGTACTGAGAGGACCATCATAACAAATACCTAAAAAATAAAGTCAATCCATGGAACTTTATCTGTAAAGTACTTTTCACACACACACAAAAAATGTCCACCAGTCTACTTACACTTCTTGTAATCACACATTTATACACATTTACATGGCGTTCTTGTATCAATTATATGATTGACATTATATTAATCCTTATGATGAAAATAAGCATTGCGATAAAATACAGGATTACAACACAACCTCACTTCAAGAGGACAATTAATAACAGGGTGAAGTCCGTTGGGCCAACAACACAGTGAAATAAGAGCTGAATGAAAATCGGCGCAAAATCAAAGTGGTAATAAAAACATGACATTGATACAAATTCAACCACAACACGTCAGGAGGTTACAATACACTCTGTTGACTAATGAAACGGAGTGTGGATACAAAGATAAACCATAGATAATTAAAAGGCGCTCCTCCAGCTGCCCTCAGATCTTTAGGGCAGGCTGTTCTTGCGGCTCGCAGCATAAAATGCAAAGAGCAACCTCAGCAAATGCTTTAATCTTGCACTTTAGTTCAACTCCTGCCGGAGGACCTGAGAGGTGGTGCGAGTTCATCTGCAGTAACAATGCAAAAATGAGAACGCAGCTGCTGCGACCATGAAGGGCTTTCCAAGCAGGTGAAGGGGACTAAAAGATAGATTGCAGAAGCTGACAGGAAACCAAAATGTACACACTTCAAAGCAGGTTGAATGCTGTCTGTGCTCCAGGTGCTGGTCAGCACTCGGGCTGCAAAGACCTGAATGAGCTGCTTTTGATTGAAGGTGCATTAGTGTCTTTCAAAGGGAGGAATATAATTTTCTCAAGTACCTGGAATAACATTACAGATACTAAGACCTGTATTGACATTGACGAAAACAGTATTATGGGAAGTTGCTCTCATGCATCAGCATACCTATCTCACCTGTTTTCCTCCGATGTTCAGCCAAAGTAAATCAGTTAATGGGAGGAAGATGCTCTCAACAAGATGTTGGTGGCTCTTGACAGAAACCTACATACAAATATCAAGAGGAAGTAAAAATAAGCCCAAACTCCCAACATGTGTACAACAGCGGTCGTCTCTTTCCATGATTCAGGTAAAACACTGCAAAGGCATCACAGTCAATGTCAACGGTATTGTAGATAATCACTGTCACAAGGTTTCACTGTAAACTTCACCAAACAACAGTTGAGTGAAATACACATAGATTGTGTAAATGCTAAAGTGAATCCTAACAGTCAGATCAGGAACCTGGGGAAAGAGAGACAGCAGCCCTGCAGCTCACCAACTGTTTTCACATTCAACAGAAGCAAAGAAACACATTGAAGCAACTGTGAGACAGCAACCTTTTTATTTCTACGACAATAATCAGTTTGTAATAAGTTGATCTTAAAAGTTTTGCATTATGGTGGTATGATGCTCTATAACATTTTAATTACAACACAATTCATAATGTAATGAAAAGTTGCATTAAAAGAAATTGAACACTGTTATTAAAAACCTTTGTTTGGTCTGAAGGCAGGTGAACACAGGCAGCAACTTAGACTTACTGCAAGAGATGTCTCCCTCTCCCAGGACGACACTGCAATATTTACTTACAGTCTGAAAAGATGAGCTCTGGCAAGACATTCGAATTTTTTTGAGTCGCGAAAACACCGTGTCAAAACCGGCTGAAAAAGTCCGAGCTGTCGGATGATTAATTACGGCGCCATGTCCTTAGACTCAGTCATCTGTGGAAATAACAGGTCAGTCAGCAGCAGTGCGACAAGTGCACAGCTCAGTAGATTAATGAGGATGCCGTCTCTGAGGAAAGCTTTGTTGTGCTGCTTTATGCCCTCATCGTCTGTTGTCCTGTGTTTGATTTGTTTACGCACTAGCTCCATAAAGACAATGTGTCACACCTAAATGACCGAAGGCCTGTTCTACACAGCTGGACGAACACACCCGGAGTTTCTCCCCGTTTCACAGCGTCTCGCTCAGCCAGACTATCACAGTGGAGAAAAGCGACTCTGTAATTTCAACCCGGGAAGATTCTGTGCACGTTCACATGGAGAAGGAGGTCCTGGCAGCACGTGATCAATCAGACACCAAAAAAACAGACGGTTTTATAGCAACTTAATATCAG
Organism: Malacoctenus tetranemus; assembly: GCA_032274765.1. Classification (NCBI taxonomy): domain Eukaryota; kingdom Metazoa; phylum Chordata; class Actinopteri; order Blenniiformes; family Labrisomidae; genus Malacoctenus; species Malacoctenus tetranemus. The sequence continues at coordinate 8,575 of JAUESF010028562.1, read as the reverse complement.
GGATCAGCGAGTAACGTATACCCAATCATGCAAGTGGAGTACAGGTCCTGTATGTGGCATGTCCGCTCATACACCCGGTCCCAGATGTTCTTGCAGCAGATTGCATTAATATTATTGATTCATTCAGGGTATTTCTTGCTTTCGTGGAGACCATGATGATGAATGCTGCCTCTGTCACAATCACATGCCACACATGAAATTTCAAGCACTGGACTGAAGGTCATTTTTGTGAATGAAGGAAGGAGACGCAATGAATTAACAGGGCGAAAGAAATAACTGATGAACAAACGATGAAGGGGCAACAAAAGGCCGAGCTTCGAGCTGGGTCCAGTTCCTCCCACATTAATCCGCTCTCCTCTTCCCTGCAGTGATACATGTCAACTTCTATTTTACTTGCGCCTAATTCAGCCAAAGCTATGAGATCTGCAAAGGTCATGGAGGAATGAGTCTCATCCTAAAAATATAGATGGCAGAAGGGAGGAGGAGGAATTTTTGAGGCTTCACTGATAACCAAGAATATTTTTTTTCGAGCCACACTGAAGTCAAACACTGACAGACACAAAAGCGCGAACACATGCACGCACGCACACACGTGTGATCTTTTGATTGCTGATCTTCACTGTCTCTCATCAGGAGACATTAAAACCTTTTCGCTCATTAAAAAATATTTTACTGCTCTGCAGCCTTTTGCTCCTATGGGAGCATTCACTTTGGACCTCATTAAATGCCTTATGAAGGCGCTACAATGTCCAACTGAGAAAGACTGCTGCTGTGACTTTTATGGAAATTTACCGCGTAAACTTATTTGTAAATAAGTTTTTTTTGCTTTGGTTTTCATGGAACACCTTCGCGAGTAAGGCCTGATGACACACAACAGCTGTAAGTTGCTGATAATACATGAGTACAGATTCTTCGTTATTCCATGTACATCTTCAGTAGTCACACAATACTGTACTAAAAAGTTAATTGTGTCCCGATTATGTAAAAGTGTCCAAGCCTGCACCTGCCTCCCAGAATGTTCCACAGGTCATTATGGACTCTAATTATTCCACTCAGATTTAGATTTAGTGAACTTGCTCCAAAAGTGAGCAAGACAAGTTGGACCCAGAGACCATCGAAAGCTTGTATCCTCACATGATTTCAGCATCTTGCGGGATCCGTCTTGCCGACTTGGCGATTTCTAAATTACCTATTGGAATGGCTGTGTGTTTGTCCCCTTCATGCTTGATCTGTAATTGACTGGCCACCTGTCCAGCATCCACTCTGCCCTCACCTGACTCCAGTCTCACCGAACACTGAGGTTGAGAAAGCCGGCATGGAACATGGATTGATGGCTGGACGGTAGATTCTGTATTCTGGCTCAGATGCGTTGTTCCTGACCATAAGTAGGAGTTTCACATGTGTCACTGACCTAACGGATGGCCTCAGACGACTAGAATGATTTCCAACTGCTTCCCTCTCCAGTGCATCTTCAGACACTGATGGCAAATCAAGAGGTGCTTCTGCAAAGGGTCAAATGCTCGACCTGCGAGAGGTGCTTACACTTCAACAGCCATGTGATCAGTGTCCCTGCTGGACTATGCCAGCAACCCTAAAGGTTGAAGGTGCTGCAGGGCCCGACAGCTGGAGAGCATTTGGAGGGACAGTCTTTGGGTCGGGGCACTTGCTGGGGTTGACCGCTATCAGTGACCCAGTGGAGTGGAAGGGGTGAGCACAGTGAAGCGTCCGCCCCAGCTTGACCTTTGTTCCGGATGTAATGAGCTGGAAACCAATCAAAAAGTCGACTTGCAATCCCGGTGAAAGTCGGGTGTGTTCACACATCAGTGGGCTGCTCTCATTAGGACGAGTTCACTTTAATACTGCTGCTGTTTGGCGCTTCCTGTTGCTGTGCTGAGAAACAAGCACCATGAATGCACATTACAAGTTATTTGTGTTGTGCATCTGATCATACACAGACATACACCTACACCATTCAAGCTGTCAATACACCAATAGAAGTAACATACAATTTTTTGTTGGTCATTTCATGATTGCTGCTTCATCACCAGAATGTCTGTTTACATTTCTTCTGCTGCTACGCTCTAACAAAAGCAATGACAATGCACTTGCCATTTAAGGGTTCGGATACAGGACAGCAAAAACGAGTCCTGAGAGTTGAAATTTAAGATTCCCTCTTGTCAAATTTAGGAATTAAATCTAAAATACTGAATTATGTATTAGCTGATAGGATTTTTTGTGTATTTATCCAAAGTTCTTTGTTGAGATCGCAGCCCCACATTTGCATCAAAATGGTCTGAAGTACTGCCAGAAACTTTCAGCACCAAAAACATTGGCAGCAGCTCAAGTTTTTGAGGAGCAATCAGTAATAGGCAGTAACAAAAGATGTGCCTGATATATTTTTCCCTCCACCACTCAAATTGATGAAATCCATTCACACTTTTAACCAGATAGCGTCATTTCACCTTTGAACTTATTTGACCAACATCTTTTCAACCATATACTTGTTTAACCAAAGCTATAATGGATGTGAAGACAAAAGAGCAACATCGTGCGACCGTCAAACCAAGCCAATGGCTTTTATTTTGGAGGCTCCTGTGTGTTGGTGGGAGTCCGTGTTTATCTCGGGTTTGGCTGCACTGTAAATTTTACTTGTAAATCAGGGTTGATTCAGCAGTCTGTTCGGCACCTCTTTTGTGTCTCACTTTGAGATCGGTTGAGAGAAATGAAGCTTTAGTGGAAGATCAGTCATGAAAGCAGTCTCATTCACAGATTTCCTTTCTCCACCACGTGACCCCTCTCCTCCGTCAGTTTGGCCACGTGCCACACGTTAGCCTGTAATTGATCGCCCCTCTCTTTAAACACACCTCGTTTTTCTGTTTGTAGTTACTGTTCGCTGACGTCAAACTGGCCCCGCCACCTCCCCTTCCTCCTTCAGCCTGATATCGACACCTTAGCTCCTGGCTTTGACCAATGTCTTGTTGTTGTGAGTTTGGTAGTGGGGGGTTGTATTTCCTCGGTGATCACTGCAGGCAGACTTTATTGGTTGGGGTTCATGCTGAGTGGTTTTTCAAGACCACTGAGAAGAATTTAGTAGTTTTTTCTATAAATGTTTCGAAAAAGCACCCTCTGCTCCAAAAATACGTAGGAAAGGTAGGCTTGAGAAGCTTGAGAATGGATTTGTAGGTAAAGCGCACTTTGTTTGCATCAGGAAGACATTTTGAGGTGAATTTAGGAGCATCAGACTTTGCGGTTTGAATAAACTTTGTCAGGAGGCAAAGAAAGACATTTTCTATCAATAGGCGATGGATTAAAAAGGAAAAATCTGTCCTTTATGTTTCCATGATTGTCTGGCAGACCACTTTTGCTTTCCCAGAATGCCCAGCACATGTATCCTGACCACAGGGGGGGTTCTTGAAGTCTTTTTGTTAGGACCCACTTACAGCTCCCTTCTACTGCCTTAATAGCCTGTCACCAGTTCTGGCCCCTGATCCCCAAGTCTCTCGGCAGTCTGGCTGTGGAAGTTCCCACAAATCCTCTTTATCCCTCCAACAGTCGGCAGACTCCCGAGGTGCAGCCGCAACGTTGTGCTTCGACAGCCAAATCTGCATAGCATAGTGTTGTTTTTATTTTTTTGTCCTCCCAATGCCTCATCAGGTGAATTTTCCAGGAGTTTGGCGAGTTTGATGACACCATCGCAAAAACATCCTCATTAATTATATTTTACTGCTGAATAAGCAGGTGAGAGGAGTTGCTGCTGAGACTAATGGGGCGTATCACTAAGCCTTAAAAAGCTTCTCACCTCGAAGGAGGCATTTCCCCAAGGTTACAAATGATTACAGCATCTATTATTGACTTGGACTGGCCTTCCAACCTCCAGAAAATAACCCGAAGTTCAAGTGTCAGCACACCGCAGTGAAACATGGCATGAGATTGCATCGTGTGTTCATGAGTTGCTGGGAAGAAGGAGACAATTAGAAAGTTGTCTACCTCTGATTGAAGGAAAGGACGTTGCACAGAGCTCTGATAAGCTGCTGTCTACTCACTCAACACGACAGCATTAATGCATATACTTTAGGACCAGTATGTCCTCTATATACACCCTGTAATCTCCATAATTAATTGTGATTCATCTAAAAATAGCCACTCGAATTCAGCCGAACATGCGCTTTAGCTCATATTTTTTCTATGCAAAAAAAATTCATTGTGAATGTCGAATTCACTGGTCAACATTACAACTCCAGCTGATGAGCAAGAATTTGCAGTCAAGGCTTTCAGATTTCAGATACAAGCAGCCAAAGCAGATAATTAGTGGTGCTGAGGTGCTTTATCTGGGATAAGGTACGGAGCTTTTCATTTGGGAGGAGCTTGGAGAAGAGCTGCTGTTCCTCCACATTGAAAGGAGCCGGTTGAGGATCCCCAGGCGTCTCCGTCAGAAGCCTCCCGGTCCCTGATCAAAGGAAGGCCAGTGGGAAGCCCCAGGGAACATCCAGGACGTGCTGGGGGAAACACCTCGAGGTCCCCCTGAAGGAGCTGGAGGAAGTGTCCAGAAGGGAAATCTGAAAGTCTCTGCTGAGACTGTGCTTCTAGATTAGGTTAAATGAGATTAGATGTGCCTTCACAATGGAGAATTTCACATCGCTGACAGCAGCATTACAAACAGATACACACATATGAGATATGGAAAAAATAATGTACTTATACGTATAAGAAGGTCAAACAAAATACAAATTTAGATACAAAATATAAAATATTTTATACATATGGAAGCTGACTCGTTTATTTTTTTATGAACAATCCAAACTGAAAAGAAGACTTTTCCAACAGGTAGCATCTGGTTATAACAGCTATGCAAATTCACTGTATACATTTCATTGGTATAATTTGCTCAGTTATTGTCACTTCCCTGCTTTCTATTAGCACAACAACCTCTCATCGGCCTTTGCTGCCATTGTGTTCCTGTCAGCTGCTTGAATCCTCCTGTTTGGCAACACCATCACGGCTCCTCCACCTACTCCTCACACCTTTTTTTTCTCCTCATGCCGAGCCCCCCTCCATTCATTCTCCTCACCTGCGGAAACATCTTGATGCTTTGCATTGTCGTGTGTCAGTCAAGACTTCCCGTGGACGGAATACATCTCTGCAATTGGCTGCATTCCAGCTGACAGGCTCCCGCACGTGTGTGTACACACACATGCACGAGCATACGCACGCAGTAAGCCCCCGTCTTTCATATCCCAGTAACTGACTCCCTGCAGGCTGCTGTGGGCAAGATTGTTGAGTGACAAACATGACAGTGGAAGATGTTTGTGGAACTATAAGGTTGACTACACTCATAATCACACACACAATCACACAAAACATGATGCACTGGTAATGAAATGACTGGCTTACAAGCTGCAAACAATCACACAAGGTGATACATTAAATGGTCTTCTGGTTTTGCGATGTGTTCTGCATTAACATTGTTGTTCTTCCCCAGTGGAGATCAAAGAAGTCAGGAAATTATCCTAACGACAGATCTTCCAAGCACAATTTATTTTTAATCTCTTCTCTGATGGTGGCCTTTTTTTACACCATTGAGTGCCATCTCTCAAACATTCTGCCTACGTGTGTGCACGTGATGCACACTCATAAACTAATATTGTTAAAGGCTTCCCTCGGGCTCGAGAACACTGAAAGCCTGAATCAGCCATTGATTCTGTCTCCCTTCATTAGGAGAATATAGAATCACCACCACATCGATTCCTCTCATTAACCTTTGCCTCGTTTGATGCCTGACATTGTTTTCAGTCCCTCTCGCAATATTTTTCTCAGTATTTCTTCCTCTTTCCTCTATTTTTTATCTCTTCTCTGTAACACTGTGCCTTGCACTTTATAGATCCAATAAAATCACAATTTTCCTTTACTCTGACCTCACTTTCTGCTCCTTAGCTCTTTCCTCTTCCAGTCATGGATTTACGGTTACAGTATTTCCAGAGGAAGCAGACGCTGATAACCTCAGTGTGGTACCCTTTGTGGAACTGTGACTGAAGCTCAAATTGACTGTATTTCTTTCTATTTGTTGCAGAGTATGAGTGGCTGACAAATGACAGGAAATAGGGAATGTTGCCGGCAGGTTCTGGCCTCACTTCTCGAGTCTCGATAGATTATCACAAAGTAATCACTCTCATGCTGCAGTCAAACCTTTGTCCTGAAGGACTGCGTCTCGTCTGGGGACACTGAATGATTTGAAGAGCATGAAAGTCACGTCAATCTTTAAAGTCGGTAGATTTCAGCACCTTTCGAGACTTTTGACAGAAGCTGACAAGCTTTTTTTTCTCAGTCTTCCCAGTAAAGCCAAATGTCTGCAAGAAAGTTTTCATCAAATTGTTTTGATATGAAAAACAGGAAACAGGCAATTCCGGAGATCTTTACTATCAACATTTTACTTGGACACTTCATACTTTTTTTGAGTTGTTTTTTGTTTTGTTTTTTTAAAATGGCTGCCACATGTACAAAACAGTATTTGGAAAGTAAATAGTGTGATTCTCTTAAGACTGCAGCAATCTGATCATCAAATTAATCAACAGTCTTCATCATGTTTTTACATAGAGTTTTAGAATCTGAGCACAAATAATCCAGGACTGTTTCAGATGGCACCTTCTGCATCAGCAATACATGGCATATTTTGCTGACATTTTTTTGGGAAAATCAAAGCTTTCTGGAATCAAAACAACCAAACAACAAACCACAAGTCAAGGTCAGGCCACACACTGTCATTGTACACTGATGACTTGAGTTATTACCAACTGTGAGTGACATTTGCTATGAGACAACTGATATAATCTACATCTGATTGAAGGGCAGCTGAGAGGTGAAGCCCTGAGGCTGAGTCCAGGCAGCTTCTGTAGATCTGATCGAGAATTTAAAAAAAAAGGTTGACACATGAAGAAAGATAAATAATCAAGCTACAAATCATCAGTTGCAGCCCTGAACTTCAGCAGACTTTGGACAGCCACTTGCACACAGAAATTTGCATTTCTAAAGCTCCACTGCAGCAGTCAAGTGAAAAAGATTAAATCTAATCATTTGTCATAATTGGGTCAACATTGTTCTAATGACCAAACAACTCCGGCCCGGATGTCTGCCGATGATGATGTTTAAAGCCCTCCCCTTGGCCATGTCACCAACATGACAGCTTGTTTGCTTCATTCATGGCAGTGATTTGTATGGACACAAAAGTTGGCCTCGCTCTCAACAAAACATGACAAACACACAGCAAAGGTTTGTGGACAACTATCTAACCCCTTCACAATGCACACAAAAAAACCTGACGCGTTTGCGGTCGCTCTGTTTACATACTTCAGGCAGAGAAAAACGGCTGAATGTAAAGATGGGCCACTTTCACATTTATCACAACAGATGGCAATGAAGGGCACATCTGCAGGCGTTTACAGTCTGATGTGTGTCTGTATGTGTGTGTGTGTGTGTGTGTGTATCTTTCAGACACTCACACACACGCGCGCACAGACAAGGAGACACGGAGACACACACACACGCACATGCACGCACGCATGCACAGTGTCCTGTCTTGCTTTGCACTTTATGTATCACTGGATGTAAACACACTGTTGATAAATGTTTACACATAATTTCACATGTATATCAGTGTTATGGTGTGATTTTACAGTCACAGATGAATAGATGAATGGATGTTTTTATAGGGAATTCAAATGTGACTGTGGAGGCCTCACCAAGATTAAGCCACAAATTCTGCCAGTATGTGTGTGCTTTAGATGCCCTTGACTGCGGGGGGGGGGGGGGGGGGGGGGGGGGGGGGGGGGGGGGG
>JAUESF010028528.1:8489-22242 GCA_032274765.1 Malacoctenus tetranemus | reverse complement strand
CCCCCCCCCCCCCCCGCATCAATGGCTGCGCCGCATTAATGAGTTCCCTGCTCATCACTCGCATCGCTCTGCCGCCGCCGCATCCGTCCCCACATCACTCACTGGCATTGTTCAAAATTCCTGGCGGAGGTCATTATCGCTCCTCTTTGCATTTTTATTGCCTCATCACGCAAATTAACATGAAAAATGTACCCGGGGCGTTTCCTCCGCGCACATGTGAAGGATGTGGAATGTGTAACCGCGACTGTGGCGTCACACCAACGTGTAAACAGCCTCGTTTGCGCCGGTGAGTCGGCGCCGCGCGGGTGCGTGTCCTTCAGAGGGCCGGCGCGGTGTTTTAGCGTGGATTAAAGACGTGAGACTGATGGCTCTATCCGCCCGCGTGGGAGAGTGCGGCGCCGCCGGCGCGCTCGTGCGCACGCACGCACGCACGAGCCCGGCGTGGACAAGTGATTTATGGGCTGTTTTTAATCAGCCAGTCGAAAATGTTATTAGACAGCCTTCCCGCGCTCCCTCCGCCTGCAAATGAGCTGGCCCCTGTTGCACCCTGGGATAGCCTCCTGTAATTAGTTGTGGGATCTCACCTGTTACCGAGCGAGACCGGGGGAGGGAGGGAGGGAGGGAGGGAGACGGAGCGAGAGGCAGAGATAAACAAATGGGAGGCGAAGGAGGTGAGGATGGAGGATCAGAGCGGGAAACTGACCTTTCGCAGCTCCTCCTCCTCACGTTCCTCGCCAGCAATCTGCCGTGTTTTCCCAGCATGCAGCGCTGCCGGACGAGCCCGCGATGAAATGGCGCGCAGCAGCAGTTGAAGCAACAGGCGTCAGTTGTTGTTGTTGTCCCCCCCCCCCTGAGCTCTGCGATCCTAATTGTGGCCCTCCCAAGGAAACAAAAGTGGAAATCAAACTTGGAGGAGAATTGCGCTGAACGATCGTGACCCAGCCAACCTGTTGTTGTTTACTGTTTGGCCCTGAAAGGGCGGGGGGTGGGGGGTGGGGGGGGGTCGTTCCTCCTCATACTGTGTCTGAACGGTAATCAATACCTCTGAGGAAAAAAAGGCTATCGGGCAGTAATTCAATGCTACATTTCGTCACGCTCTCTTTCAGGAAGTTCACGTGCGATATTGATCTCACTCGTTTGCACACAGGGAAACACATCAGATAAAACGTCGCCGAATATCATTTAAAAGTTACATTTCCACGTCCCCGCGACAGATGGCTCGTGTACGAGCGAGAAAAAGCTCAGATAAACCCACTCGATGCTACTTGACCAGCAACACCTCCTCACTTGTTTATAGTATTATAGCGTTTAGCTGCTAATGAGGTACATATTTCCCACCGGGGGCCGGCTAAAAGAAAATTAAATGTTTACATTATTCAGGTGGCCAGAAATGCAGCGCGGGATGCATGCTAATTCCCGTCGCTGGCCTGGCTGCAGTGCCTGAGGAGACAGCCGCGCAGCCGACACGACTTTCTCGGCTGCTCGATGACCTGTGTGCTGGTGGTCAGTGGCTCCGCCTCCAGCGCTGAACACATGGCCACACGCAGATGCACGAAATAGATACAGGAGGATATTAGAGCTGGGAGTGTCAGCACGTGTGTGTGTGTGCAGTTTAAACCTGCAGATACAGACTCATAGAACACACACACACTCGGAATCTGTGCGCTTCCTCTGACAGCCCAGTAAAAACATAATGAAATATTCAGTAAGTCTCAGCGTGGTTTGGGTTCTACCTGTCTCAGCTTTTCTCAGCTTTCAGTGTGTTTCAGTGAGACCCCCCGTTTGTATGCGGATTGGGCTCCTGCATGAATAAGTGTGCTTGCTCGGGCACGTGCCCCCCCCCGACATATTTGCAGCAGCTCGATCCCCTACTCTACCCTACTCCCCCCCCCCCTCCGTCTCCCTGTGTAATTGGGCCGGAGCCAGCTGAAGCCTTTTGTCTGAGCGTTGCCTGGTGCTTACATCAACTCTGGCGCGCGCGTAAATAACAGCAGCAAGTCGGCGAACTCGGAGCCAGACTCTCAGCCTTTTTTTTTCATTTTTGGCCCCCGAAGCAGAAAACTCTGCACTTTCTCCTCTCACTTCCACATGAAAATCCTGTTTACGGATGTCAACGAGCCAATTCTCACCTCATATAAAGGAATTATCATAATTACAGGCTTTGGCTTCGCTGTTCCTTCCACTGTTGACACTTATTTACTTGGAGACTTCAGTCGAGTTTGTGGATTAATCCGTTTTGAAGACGCTCGCAGGCTCGCGCTGCTGTTCTCGGCTGATTTAGGTGACCGTGGGTTTTTTTTTTTTCCCTCGCGCCGTCAACCGCCTTGACCACGCGCTGGAAACGCGCCTTGTCTCTTGACTCTGGCTCATTTCTGCCAGACCTCCCCGAGGCTGACCAGAAAAGCCCTGGAGAGTTGAAGCAGTCTGCGTTTGAGAGCCTTATTTCCGAGCGTCCGCCTGTGGTTCAGGACTGGATATTGTCCTCTGATTGCGGTGTAACTTTTTTGACAGTTTGCAGGTGCTATCTGGCCGTCTCTCCCCGCCGCCGGACAAATTACACCTTGCTAACCCCTCGGCTGCCTTTGGAGAAGGACTTCTGGCCCAGTAATATCTGCACAATTACCCCCCCCCTCCCCTCTCCCTCTCCCTTTTCGCAGTGCCGCTTTTTCTCCCACTCGACTCTAAAAGTTTTTGATGCGCGTCTGACTCAGACGGCTGCCGCTGGGGGGACGCCGTCTGGTGATTAACAGACCGTTTCGCCGGAGAACGAGAAGGGAACAAACGCAGAAGGAGACTTCCTCCATCGCTGCGTTCATCATACTCGATAGAGTGGAAAAACAGGGACGTTTATAGACGCAAAAGAGCCGCGGCTGACACTTAGCCTCACAGTAATGGCTTGTTTACATGTTGTCCTTTTGCGTGCCGCCTGCGCGGGTTTACGATCCCGACTTACAGACAGTAAATCGCTGATTAGAAACTGGGAGTCTTCCTGCGTGGGCACTGACTCTAAAACTTGATTCTTCCACCTTCGTTTCCTTTATGCCGATGCATTGTGTTTACATCTTTGCCGTGACGACGCGGCGTTGCCGGGGAGCGATAATTGAGGTAGCTGGGAACCCGAGGGGGGCCGGAGGAGACTTTCTACTCAAACGGGCACATCGACTGATTCCCCGCTCCGCCTGCATGTTAACAGCCTCATTAAATAAACTCCCAACCAGACCGGCAGGTCATAATTACACCATCGGACATGTGTGAGAGCCAATGAATAAAAGGCCCAGCTAAACCCCCCACCCCCCCCCCACCCCCGCCCGCCCACACGGGTTTGTGGCGTGTAAACACCTGCTCCGTGAACATGCCATCATGCTCCGAGCCGCCCCGGTGTTTTCTAAACGGATCCCGAGGAGCTGATTGAGAGCGCGCTCGGTTTGGAGGGAGGGGAAAAAAAAAAAAAAAACGCCATCTGCGGCAAACCTGAGAGCTCCCGCTGCGCTCTGAGAGCGCGTTGCCATTCAGCAACACGCATCAGCCGGCAAAAGGCTGCGAATCAAAAAAAAAAAAAGAAAAACCTTCCCCCCACACACACATTTCAAAGGATGTACTCTGCACGGCCCTCACCAGCAAATACATCATCCAGAGTGACTGATTCCTGTAAACAGTTTTATTGACCAGTCTGGACTTTTTTTTCTGAAAGTATGAATGTGCGCGGCGTGGACTTGAATGGGTGTGTTTGGCACTCTGGTGCTGTTTTTATTCCTCATCGACGCCAGCCTTCTTTTTTTTTGGTTAGAAAGCCTTTCAGCCATGTCTGTAAGGCAGATGGTTCCAAGCACTCCACACGCTAAGAAGAGGACCTTTTGTGGAGGCAGATTATGCAATGGCGGTCCGGGTGAAAGTGGAGGAGGGGGGGGGGGCAAACTGGATGATTGTGCCGCGAATGCGAGTTAAAGAGAACCAGATCTTTCTGCGCAGGTTGTTTTTTTTTTTTGGGCTACTTTTTCGGTGCCTCCTGTTTCCTTTCAGCGCTCGTGACTTTCAGCCGTGTGAACCTCGCAGGGGTTCTCGCTGTTTTTATCCCAAAAAAAAACAACCCCCCCTTGAAACAGCTTTAATGACGCGCGCGTCTTGCTTCAATAAAGGGATTACGTGGGCTTCCATCGACCCCCCCCTCCTCCCTCCTCCCTCAATCCACATGCGTCATATTTTAGAACCCGATTTCACGAGGCCCGATTTCCTCAATTTCTGAGGAGTTTCCATTTTCGAACGCGGCGTGCCGCATCGATTTGACCTTTTTTTTTTTTTGCTTGTTTTCGCTGATGCTCACCTGCAGCACCGAGCAGGGTAACGAGGGCGCGCGCGGCAACGTGTCCGTGTAATGAGATTATCCTCATCTGCTCAATAAAACAAGGTAACTGTAATCCCTTTCTGCACCGGTGAAAATAGCTCGCGCGGTTCGCAGCCACGGAAAAGCAGCTTGTTTGTGGGGAGCCAAACAATGGCGAGGATAGCCCTCCTTTTCAGGCTTTCAATTTAATCAGCTAATTAATTGCGCAAATGAAATGCATTTGTCCCGTAAGCACCAATCACAGTTCATTCCGAGGCCGAGCGACCGATTCTAAAGTAGTGCTTTTTTTTCGCCACGTTTGCCTTCCCCAACAGCAGATGGATCTCCAGCCTGTGTGTGTGTGTGTGTGAGACGGCGCCTTCGCCCCCCACCCACCCCCCCCCATTAACGTCGAGGATGCGGCGTCCGAAAAGCGGTGTCCCGAAGACAGAGTGATGGCCGAACACGGCCGCTCCATCCCCAACACATGTCGAGCGCTGTTCATTAGTCCCACCGTTCGAAGGGGTCCATAAATCACGGCCATCTGGAAACGCAGTCCAACCGGCGCGGCGCGGCCGTCCCCACCCTCCGTCCCCGCCACCTCTCTTCGTCTCCGCCCCCCCGCCCCCCCCCTCCTTGTCCCGTGGCCTGCTGGCAACCAGCCAATGAGATGGAAGGGTTTTATTTTAAGTGTGTTTTGGTCCGAGATGCTTTACAAGCATCGTGACCTTCCTTTTTTTCCCTCGCCCCTCTGCACAGATCAAGTTAGATAAACAGGAGGATGGAAAGTAAATCTATCGGAGGGGAAACCGACGGCAGAAGAGTCGCGTCGCGTCGCGCCAGATGTGGCGTTTTCTTTTCAAATACCAATATTGACCTTGGAGGGATTTCTCAAGGGGCGCCAAAGTTGACGGCGCGGCTCGTGCAAACGCGATCGCTCAGGTCTGCCGGGGGGGGAGGGGGGGGGGTCTTTTGTTGTCAAGGTTACAGGTAACAAAAGCGCATCCTCCCAAGGTCGCCCGACGGCGCGCTCCCGAAGCCTCCCCCGTCTCGGAAGCCGTCGGTTTTGATCTCTCGATGCTGTTCCAGGCTCCCCCCCCCTCTCTCCCGACTCGCCACAACAGCTGGCGTGCTGCTGGAAGACGCTGTGTGTTTTTTTTTTTTTTTCCCTGTGTGTATTCCACAGAGATAACGGATCTAAATCCACAACATGTGCGACTTTATCTGCACATAAAACCACCGTCTGCATTTCTCGCATGTCGTTTGCTTGCATTTTGCAGGCTGACACACATCCCTGCGTGTCCCGCCCGTCCCCACGCGATGGAACAAACCGAGCGTGCGTTCGGAATCAACCGGCACCACTTGTTACGCGCCAGTGGCCCCATTAATGGGAAACATTATGCCAGTTCTGTTTTAGATGTCACTTTAAACGCGACAATTGGACTGCGCGCGACGCTCGTGCGCACCGGCGTGTGTGTGTGTAAGTGTGTGTTTGCTGTGCCCGGTACCTGTAGCGCATGCTATGAGTGGAACGGCCTGTTGGCTTGCACCGAAGCACTCCTGGCTTTTATGATGCGGCTCATATGTTGTGGGTGTCGTCATTTAGCGAAGGAGTCAGCTAGTGGTTAGCCCACAGTGGCGCACATTCACATGCAAGTGCTGCATGCTGCACCGCGCTTCCAGAGAGAGAGAGAGAGAGAGAGATGCAGCAGCAAAAAGACAAGAGACATTTTCAGCCACCAGCAGCTTCTCTCCCCCTCCTCCTCCTCCCCCTCCTCCTCCTCCTCCTCCTCCACTCTGGGGAAATCACCGACGGGGGAGAGAGGCGGATGTTGTTTTCTTTTCGCTCAAGTGCCGCGTTGTCCGTGCTTGCGCTCCCTCCCCTTGTCCACCTGTGCCCTCCTCGGCCGCTTCCTGCGGCACAATAATAATCTGCCCCAACTGCCATGATCAAACTTCTCCCCCCTTCTTCTCCCCCCCCCCCCCTCGCCGCCCCTTCCTCGTGGTCATCACTCTTCCCCCGGCGCCCTTCCTCCATCCTTCACCTGACTTTGCACCACCCGCTCCTCTTTCTTCTTTCCGCCTGTGCGATTTGTTTGTGCTCCCCACAGCCCCCTTTTTTTTGTTGTTGTGCCGCCCTCCTCCGCTCCATCACAGCCTGACCACCTCTTCCTCATTACCCCCCCCCCCCCGCGTGTTGCCAGCGAGACTCCAACAGGCCGTTATTGATCAGCCTAATCGGAGGCGTTGGGATGCAATTTCACCTGTCGTCTCTGCTTCATAGCTCCCTGGGCCATTCGATAACGTTTAGACGCTCGGATGCAGATGTGGCCACGTTGTGCTGTCAGTGACAAACAGGGAGGTGGGGGTGGGAGGTGGGGCGGGGGGGGGGCATGGGGGGCGGGCTGAGTCTAATGATGAGACGCCGCTGTCACGCTCCCTCCGTCTGTCTGCCTGTCAGGATCCGAATCTCCGCTGCCCCCCCCCCTCCCTCCCTCCCTCCCTCCGTCCCGCCTTTGTCTTATTTACCCATCTGAGTCCGTGTAACTCTCCCTGATCCCCCCCCCCCCTCCTCTTTTTATCTCTCGCCTGCTTTCTGCTCCCTCCAAACACTCCACGTCTCATTGTCGCTGAGAGGAGGAGACAGGATTGCGTATTGATATTCAAATAATTCTCCCGGCAGAGATAAGAGGGGGGGGGGGCCATTGTCTCTCATCCTGGATGTGTAAACTTTAATTCTCATTTTGCACGCCTGTGCTAAATCCCCCGACTGGCTGCGGGAAGGGGAAAAAAAAGAAGCCACTAGTCTCCCCTCACCGTCAGCAACTTCTGCGCGCGTACCCTTGAGCAAGACATTTAATCCCCACATTTAATCCCCGGTTGTTGATCAGCGCCCAGGAGTGGCAGACACGACGGTGTCGCGCGGCGCTCCCAGGTACAGTGGTGGTGGTGGTGGGGGGCCGCGCCTTGTAATTCGCCGTTGTAAACCAGCAGCTGGGAACTGACCAGAGCGGGCAGCGCCGCTCCCGTCGTGGATTGCGACGTTTTTTTTTAAAAAGGGAAAACTCGATTTCACGCCGCGTTTGGCGCCAAAGAGAGAAGTCCTGCCGACATCCTGCGATCGAACTGCGGGCGTGTTTACCCAAACAAGTCTGGCAATTTCGCCTCATAACGTCCCCCGCTTTACCTCGGCTTGCTTCATCCTTCTCCTGCATTTGCATACATTAGTTCTCTGACAAGTCGTGTCTGCGCGCGGTTTAATGAATTCACCGCGGCTCCACGGAGGAGCCTTTTGGGTGTTGCTGTTACGGGTAAAAAGTTAATTTCACTGAAGCGGCTGAGTGGATTAAATCAAAAGATGTATTGTTACCATGGCAGCGAGGGAGGAACTGAGTAGAAACACTGCGTTTGTGACTTGAGTGTTTACTTGTGTGTGTCTGGGAGGTGAGAGCAACTCTTTCTGCGTCGCAGAAAGGAAGCAAAGGTTAGTCAGAGGCGCGTCGGACAGTTCACTATAAATAAGCGAACGTGAGCGAGACCCCGTCTCTGTGGGGGGTCCGATCAGGTGTGCTGAGACCCCCCGGGGAAGAAGGCGGCAGGTGCGCCAGGTGTGCACGGCGCTCTCAATCCACCTGAATGCCTCCGAAAAAAAAGCCCCCGTCTGCGAGCATCGCGGCGCGCCGGCTCTCGGCGATATTCAGCGTTTGCAGCAAAACTCCCGAAACCGAGTTGAACCTGAAAGGAAACAGAGCGTCAGTAACAGCAGCGGATACGTCTCGCACATCGGCGTGAGGTGCGAGCTGCGTGTCACAGAGACGCGCTCCCCCTCCCTTCTTCTTCCTCTCGGATTTCGCGCCGCCTTTCAATTGTGCCAGCAGGCAACGGATTGTCCTTGAACCCCCCCACCCCCCTTTCACTCATTGAAACTCTTCACGATTTGTACTACCTCCCTACTTCCTGTCTATATATATATATAAAAATAAACCCCAACCTGAAACCTTGTCGAGGGATTTTTGAGCGAGCTCTGCCGTCCGTCCCCCCACCCCGACCCTTCACTCTGGGGGCTCGAACGCGCACCGACACTGTTGCTCCTCCGTGTAACTGCCCCCCCTTTCGCTCGGTCCCCAGGGAGCGGAGCCGGCCTCGGTATCTTGCTCAAGGGCACCTCTGCGGAAGATGTTAAAGAAGCGGAAAGCTTCTCTCACTCAATTTCCACACACAGACGTTTTTTTTTTTTTTTTTGTCCCCAGCTGGTCGCCGGCTAAAAAAAAAAGGCGACCTTGCGGTAACAAGCACACGGCCGAAACCTCCAGGCCACCGTCCCACTGTCCCGCTGTCCCCAGACTGTGACTGCGAGGTTCACAGGAAGGACACTGGCTCTGTCTGCTCGGAGCGTGTGCACGAATCTGTGTCTGTGTGTGTGTGTGTGTGTGTGTGTGTGAACTCTCTTTAGGCCAGCGCCCTGCCATTCTGGCTCCCTGTTGTTGGTGCTATAGATAAAGGTGGCAGCTCCCAGTGTAAATCTTTTAAATCCCCGCCACAGCACTGTGCGCCGCGCGCGCGCGGCGACCTTGAATTACAAGTTTGGCCGACTCCAGACACCAAGGAGGGACCGCTGTATCGGAGGGAGTCCAAACAGACTGTAGCCTACAGGAAGCAGCACAGGGCTGAAGTTCAGCAGACAGACAGCAGCAAATTAGGAGGAAGAAAAGAGTCAAAGACGAGAGCGCAGCTTCCCTTAATTTGTTTTACATTGTGGCTTTCTAATTAGATGCCAATTACTGGAGTTGATGGCGTTCCACTCATTTCTGCTGGTGAGTTATTGTTTACTTTTACTTTGTGTTTCTCTGTTTTTGTCACCAAATCTGAGCGCGACGTGTAAACGAAGCTCTGCCTCGTACGTCAAACGCCCACCGCTCCAAACTTTTTGGAGTGTAAGAAGCTGAGAGATGCTGCAACTCTTAAAGATGTATTCTTGGACTCGCCTCCTTTCTTCGTCTCCCCTCCTCCTCCTCTTGTCACTTTGCGCGCCTCTTTGTTTTGTCATGATCCACCTTCTTCTGGCAGGATTACGTCCGCCCTCCTCAGCCAACCCCCCCCCCCCCTTTTGCCCCCCCTCCCTGCCTTGACCAGGGTGGGAGCTGTCCAGCTGCCAGAGCGCGGCGTCGCTGTCCGCGGTGCTGAAACGCGGCTCCCAACCCAGCCCGGCTGTGCCCGGGTCCTGTCAGTAACCACAGCAGATGGGGACGTGGGCGGATGTTCTGTGATGCTATTTTCATGTTACCGCGCGGATGACATGAGCAACACGGGCGCAATCTCGCCTCTTTTTTTTTTTTTTTGTGCACGTCTTCGTCAATCGGAAAAAAAAGCATAGGGGGGAGCAGTTGGAAAGGAAAAAAAAAAACACACACACCCGTAGGAGGAGAGGCTTAAAGATTTGACAGGAGTGTGTGACTCTGACAGGAGTACAGCGTTTCAAGGCAGGCAGGTGAAACGGCAGAGGAAATGTTTGCCGCTGCCCGTCTGCGCGTGAGCGCGGCGGTGACACATCCGGAGCCTCTCTCACTCGCGAGAAACACGCCCAGTGGCGGCGGCGTCCCGAGCCGGGCCGGCGCGCGTCCGGGCACCTGCGTGTGGAGAAAGGGAGGGAAAAAGGTGCTTATCTACAGTGTGTGTGTGTGTGTGTGGAGCTTTGAGGGAGGAGAGTCGCAGTGTGGCGCTGTGTCCTCAGCCTGATCTGATCCCCCCCCCCCCCTCGCTCACCCCGGCCCACCCCCCCCAGGGAGTAAAAGGTTTTAACCTCCTGACATGCTGTCAGAAAAACAAAAAGGGAACAGTCTCGAGCGCCGCTCACCTTTACCAGATTGTCTCCGCAGATGTGTGACTGAAAGGGATTGTCGGAGGTTTTAGGCAGCAAACCGAAGCGCATCAACACCACCACCTCCACCTCCTCCACCCCTCCTTCTTTTCACCCTGCAAGCAGAAAGCGTCGGTGCCAGTAGAAAAATGTAGGCTCGAGCTTTGAAGCGCGTTTGCCAGCAACTTATACAGGGACGTTATTTGGCCTCGTTTCTGTGGATCGGAGCCACTTCGACGTGACAAACAAGCCGATCAGCCAACGGTTTGATCGTGATCAACTCCTTTTTGAGACCCGTCTCTCCGACTTCAGGAGGTGACGCCGGTCTTTGATTGAAGCGTGGCGTGTCCGGGACGAAGGGCCCCCCCCCCTTCCTTTTTAATTGCAACGGCGCTGACAACGTGCGAACACGCCCTCGGACGCTGTTTGTCCCCGGTCAAAATCTGCGACAGCTCCGAATGACTCCTTGAAAGCCCCGCGTAATCCGTCACGCCTTCTCCCGAGAAGAAGCGGCCGCCATTAAGGACGAGTGAGCGACACGCCGGCGCCCCGCTGGTTCATCAGAGCCTCGGCAAACAGACGCGCGCCATTTGATTTCGCCTCTGAATCGCCATCGGCTCCGACAAACACAGCCGGGGTTATTTTTAAACCGCCCCCAAAAACACGCTGATCAAATCGGAAGCCGCGGCGCGGGCCGGCTCGCGTCGCGTCAGAAGCGTTTCGGATGTATTTCCGTCTTCAAGGAACGAGAAAGCGTCGCGAGGAATCAGCGCCGTAATCGGCTCAGCCCGTTTGATGCGACTCCTTTTTTTTTTTTTTTCTCTCCCCCTCCCCCTCCCCCTCCCCCTCCCTCTGCCAGGGAGGGAGAGAGAAAAAAAATCAAAAGTGGCTGTGATTAGCATAATCGTACAAATCTGACAACATGTTTAATCAAGATCAAACAGGGGGGGGGAGAGATTAGAGTTTCCATTCAGACGCCACTCTCTGAGGCTTTTCGCCACGGAGGTAATCCACGAAAAAAAACGCCGCGCCACCTGACGGACACGCGTCCCGCGCCGGCGCCGTCCTCGGCCGACTTCTCGTTTGAACGTCTCCGCGGCGACCGAGCTCGTAACTTTTGACACGGACTCGCCGCGAACGCCGCCGACACTTCCCCGCAATGAAACGCAACCCTTTAATCATGTTTTTTTTTTATATTTTTTATATTTCTCACAGTTTACGAGGATTATTTCATTGGCTCTTATCATAAAGCAGCAGATAGATACGCGGCATTTATTCCAGGGAGATGACGGCCCCCCTGCCGGCGTTGATAAACATGAAAGCTGCCTGTAAAAGTTGAGCAAACAAGCGACAAAAGTGGCTGTAAAAAAAAAAAAGGGGGGCTCATCAATCAGTGTCATCACGTGGCATGAAAGGCTGGCTTTGTTTTGGCGTCACGGCGCCCTGCTTTTAATGTGACACCCCCCCTCCCCCCTCCCTCCCCTCCCTCCCCACCTAATCACTCGCCAACCTCTGCACCCAGTGGACCCAACTTCTTGATTTTTAACCAAACACAAAGTCCCTTTTGTGGGTTCTTTTCTCTTTAATACTTGCGAGATATTAAACCAGCGAGCCGTGCATTCATCTCTTTCATTGCATCTTCATCTCAATATTTCCCCCCCACCTTCTTTTTTATTGGAGCCGGCCGGCCGGGGGAAGGGGGAAGCGGGAGGGGCATCACACAAAAGTCCCCCCCCCCCCCCTCAGTGGAGGCACTTAATCAACAGCCGTCCCCGCCGACTCCACAGCGAAAGAACAAAAGCTTTTCAAGAGGGCAGCGGGCTAATAAAGAAGGAAAGGACTGTAAAACAATGGCAGCTTAAACTCCACTCAAAGCACCACAGCAGAGTGTGGACGAGACCTTTTATTTTTTTTTCGGCTCTAAACTGGAATCGGGCACCAAAGTGCAGGCGGGACAAGACGGAGTGCGCGCGAAGGCTTCGATCGCCACTTAATACACCTGCGGTTTGTCATCTTCTGTCGAGCAACAGCGCGCCGCGCTTTCATGGAAATGGGGGTTTTTGGGGACGGATGGCAACCGTGTAAAAACACAGTTATATGTGAGAGCGGACGTGTCCTCCGGTGTTCGTGTGACAGGCTGTTTGTTCAGATCACCCACCGTTTGTTTGATCAGATTTGCATTAAGTCCTCTGATGGTAATGTGAGAGCAGGCATTCTTTTTGAGTCCTGCACAGAAAGCTCTCCAGGAAATGGAGCGTCCTTCCTCCTCCTCCTCCTCCTCCTCCTCCTCGCCCTTTGTTTTCTGCTCCGGCTGGAACGCCGTCAGTAATTCCTGGCCTCTCCTCCTCGGCTCGACTCGTTCCCTTTGAAGGGGCAAACCGAGGGTTCCTCGGTTACACAGGCTTGACCTCCGTCCGTCCGTTGCTGTCCGTCCCCCTCGCGCGGACACGACTCCTGGCGCGCAGCTTGTCCTCCTCCTCCTCCTCCTCCTCCTCCTCCTCCTCCTGGAGAGCTCCTACGGGAAGGTGAAGTGTCGGAGTCAAACACTCCGCTCACCTCGGCCCGCTCAAGGGGGACGCGCTCGCCCGCAGCCCAGCTTAAACACCACCGCATGGTTGCCCAGGATAACCCCCCTCCTCCTCCTCCTCCTCCTCCTCCTCCTCTCTCTCCTCCCCCTCCTCCCCCATCCAGCTCATTATTAGCATAAGACCGGCACAATTCAAGGATGCAAATGAAGCGAGGTGCAGGCATGCATATTTATGCCGGCGAGGGGGGATCGGAGGGCTGACCTCGGGCGCGGTGCTCAATTTTTGCATTAACCCAGAGACACGCGCGCGTAAACATGGCCGCCACGGGCTGGGCGCGGCCCTCCCGGCACGCTCGCGTGTGATTCGCGACCCTGATTAGCCATTCACGGCGTCCTCCGTAGGTTACTCGTGTTTGTGTGTTTGCGCGGCGTCGCGGAAGGATGTTGCGGGGCGCGTCCGCGTCCTCACCCCACCTGACACCGCTTCGCGCCGGCTGAATACCGGAGCCGGTCGAACGGGTGCAGCCGCAGCAGGCTGACGAGCCGATACCAGATCGACGAGTTCTGCGTCGTTTCGATTGTTTTTCTCCCTCCCTTCGCTGTCCTCACCTGAACTTTCCTCTCGCTCCTCCACGTAAAGCAGCATTTGTGCTCTCGTTTCCAGCTCCACACGCAGGCACATAACGAGCGAATCAAAAGAACATCTCGCCCTAATTCGACTATAAATACAGAAATTGCATTTGCGTGCGTTTTCCCCCGGGTGGCGGTGACACCAGATGCAGGGGAAGCGCTTTGGGCCGGACAACAGAATTAACAACAATTAGCCGCGGCCGAGCCGACCTGCACTCTGTGCCGCGTGCCACGCTCGGCGCCGGCCGTGTTCTGTATCTGTTTTTAATTGTGTTTTCTGGAGCAGATTGTGGTTGATCCCACCGTTTGGCAACCGCGTGACTCGACAGATTAATTGCGGTGTTTGATGATAATAGATAGAGATGCAGTTTTGCTTTATTTACTCTGTAATCAGAGTTAAATTGAGACCCAAAAAAAA
>JAUESF010028503.1:0-19518 GCA_032274765.1 Malacoctenus tetranemus | reverse complement strand
CCCCCCCCCCCCCCCGCCCCCCCCCCCCCCCCCCCGGGCGCGGCGTGCGGTGTCGCTACTCGAGCTCCGCCCCTGCGCTCCACAATCAGTGTCCTTAGAAGGAGCGCCCGTCTGGCTGTGCAGCTGCACACTGGGGCGCATTTCTCGGCTGAGCGGGGCGGTGAGTCAGTGCGCGATAAAAGCCGGCAGGCAGGCAGCCACCCGCCGGGCACCAACAGGCCGCCTCCATGGCACCGCTGCCGGGACATCAGCGCAGCTGCGCCGGGCACTGGTGTTGAACTTCAACCCCGGGGACGCGCAAGTCCAAACTTCGGCGGCGCTGTCAAACCTGTTGACGCGCGCGTCCGCCTCCGCCGCTGCAGAGTGACGGCGCTCGCACCCGGAGCCTCCATCAGAGGGATGCGGTCGATCTAATCCGGGTGTTTGTTCTGTTGGATAATCTCCCGGAGTCTTCCCACCGTCCCAAGGAGAGGCGCGGGGGAGAGGGGGGCCGGGCGGGCGAGAGGGGGCTGAGCGTGCCGCCGAGCGAGGCGGCGGAGGAGGGGGAGAGCGGCTCGCTCCACGCGCGCGGGTGGCAGCGGGGGGGCATGGAGATGTTGCGCCGCTCCTCTGTGTTCGCGGCCGAAGTGTTCGACCGCTCGCCCACCGACAAGGAGCTGGTGTCCCAGGCCAAGGCGCTGTGCAGGGACTACATCCACTCCAGGCTGAACCGCGCCGGGATCGGCTGGTCCAAGCCCGAGCACGGGCTGGCGGCGTCAGGTGGGACGCTGGGGGAGGTGTCGGCGGTGCTCCTGTGGCTGGGTGAGTGGTCTGACTTGCGTTCATGAGGGGGGGGGGGGGTTGGGGGGGCTGGGTCACTGTTTATTTACTGCACCGCACCACGCGCTCTATTCCAACACACCAAAACATTGGGAACATTTTCAAGCAACTGCAAAAACTCAGATTATTGGTCCCAGAAATTGTAAAGTCGGTAGATCAGCACAACACTGAACAAGGTTATCGCAGGGCCAGATTAGGCCTCCTGGTGGTCCCATTTCTGGCCCACGAACCGCATGTTTCACCCACCTGATCTATGTCCTTATCAGTAGTCTGCTTTATATACCAGAACTCCCACCAGGAAGGAGGTAGAGGTTATTTCGTTGCGACAGAACACTGTTCTCAGAACATTGGCCTATTGTCTTATACAGCAGCTTGATATGACAACGAATTTAGAAACAAAGTTTAGTAATATAACCAAGAAAGAAAGAACAATTGAATCAAAGGTCACACAGTATTCAGAAATAGGCTAATACTGTTTCAAAATTGGTTATCAAGTCAGGTTGGTTACATTTCCAGGTCAAGGGTGTGTGTGTGTGTGTGTGTGTGTGTGTGTGTGTGTGTGTGTGTGTGTGTGCGTGTGTGCGTGCGTGCTTGGGTTGTCTGAGGAGACGAGCACTGGCACGTCGCCACATCAGAGTAATATTCCGAATGTGTGACAGGAGTGCCGCTCAGTTTCGTTTCATCCTCTGTGTCGATGGCCACAGTCACTCCCTGGATTCCACCCCCCCCCCCCCCCCCCCACCGATAACGTTTGTGATTGTGACGGCACCGGTTGCTCTTTTATCGTGCGACAGCAGACGCCAAGTGTGACATTCAGGTCGTCCTGCAGTTCACTGGTGAACTACAGCAAACAGGAACTGGGACTGGGGGAACTCTGCTGGTGAAAAGGTGAGCAGGGAAACAGGAACTCTCGCCCACCTGACCCCAGAAGGACTTTTTCAGTTGTTCAGAGTTGAGGCACCACAAACTGGTCGTCCCCAAACCTGGAGTCTGGGACCCCCCTGAGTGAAGTGCCAGGGAACATGCTTGTGTGTGTGTGTGTGTGTGTGTGTGTGTGTGTAGGGGGGGGGTGCTCTGAAGTCAAATGTAGACAAACATGTCAAAAAAACTTTGACCCTTCCAGAACAGAGCTGGGCACTGCAGGTCCATGTTGAACACTTGCAGGAGGGCAGCCCCCCCCCCCTGCAGGAGGGCAGCCCCCCCCCCGGACTTCTGAAGTAGACCAAGTGTTTTTCAAAGTCAGTGAGCAGAACACAGTGTGTGTGCATTACATAACCACTAATCTCAAGTCTACCCCAGGAAACTGCTCAGTTCTTTTATTTTGAAGTCCATTTGTCCACCAACATTTGGGGTCTCTCGCAATGTCTGGGTGAGCGGTTGAGGAACGGGCAAGGAAGAGATACTGTTAGGATGAGGTGGAGGCCATCACTCATCACCATTA
This sequence comes from Malacoctenus tetranemus, assembly GCA_032274765.1. Classification (NCBI taxonomy): domain Eukaryota; kingdom Metazoa; phylum Chordata; class Actinopteri; order Blenniiformes; family Labrisomidae; genus Malacoctenus; species Malacoctenus tetranemus. The sequence goes on along the minus strand of JAUESF010028503.1, from coordinate 17,258 downwards.
CTGCGAGGCCCTTGAGCAAGGCTCCTCACAGCCTGAGTGAAAGCGAGTCGTGCACAGGGCGGCCTGAAAGACAGCATCGCTGACCCAGCTTTTCCGCTCTGTGCAGGCGACGAGTTGGAGTACCTCCGGCCCAACGTGTACCGGAACGTCGCCCGGCAGCTCAACATCACAGTGGCCTCGGAGAGCGTGGTGTCCGACGCCTTTCTGGCCGTTGCCGCCGATATCTTCTCCACAGGTAGGTCGCGCCATGGGAGCAATCTCCAGAGTCCTCCGGTCTGGTCCGACCGGCCCAAAGCTGGACCCCAAAAGCAGGGGAGGCGTCCTTTTTCAAGGAAGTCACTCTGACTCCCTTTAGGAACTTGGAGCAAGTTCCAGAAACTGTAGCAAATGTTTGAGGAACTGCTCCTTTAAATGCTTTCGTGTCAAATTGTCAGACGGATTCTCAACCTTTCCCGTCCAAAACGGGCCCTGCCTTCTCAAGTAAACATCTCCTCTGAGGGCAGACCACAGGAGTCCCCATCAGCTGGAGCATCTTGGTGCTGTCATTACACCCCCCTCCCACCCCCTCCCCCTCCCCCTCCGACAGGGAAGGAACTGCAGGGAAAACATCAGCCCATATTAGGTGAACACGCTGCCAGAGAGCGGGCGATTGTTTCCGACAGTTTGGACCCCACCCAAGAAGTCCAGTCATGAGTCTGGGCTGGACGGCTCCTCAGGGGGGGAGCGAAGCGAGGCAGTCTGCCGCAGAGGCGATCAACGCTCGGCTTCACGCTGCACCAAACGGGGCTGATCCAGGTCCACGGGACACGCAATGGGACCGAGGAACCCGTTTACACCCTCCTAAAAAAATCTCCCTCTCATTTAAGAGAGCTGTGTTGAAATCATTGCGGCTCAGGAGCGACAGATTAAACCCAGTTTGAACTCGGTTGGCACAATTAAACGATTGCAAGCTGTCTCATAGATGCCAGCAGATCCAGAGTTTTCTTTCACTTTGGTGGAGAAGTTCATCTCTTAAAAGGTTCATGTGCATTGCGCTGTCTCAGCAATAAGTTGAAAACAGCCAGAAGTCTTTGGAGATTAAAAGTGCATTCCTCGACTTTTTAATCCTCAAACTAATGTTGATTTCTCTTCCATTTCCAACCACTTTTGGCCCTCGCGCTGCATGTTGTTCAAGCTCAAACTGGGAATTACCACGATAGTTTAAGGACTGTGAGAAGAGCAATGAAAGAAGTCCTGAGCGGCAGCAGATTGCAACCACAGACTTTTTCTAATCGGCACCATTTCCCTGCTAGCCGGCTCGCGAGCTGGCCAGCCGCTGTCCAGGCTGCACAGATAAACTCCAGCTCCAGTATCTGCTGCTGCTCAGGAGGGGACATTTCTTATGACGCTGTTATTTCTCGCTGCCGTGTCCTAAACTTCCTCACCATTCAAAGTCTGTTTGAAATGTGGAAGTTGTGATAAAGGAACAGGAAAATGCATGCAACTCAACAGTTCCTGAAGGCTCGCTGGAGCGTTTTAGGACCTTCAGCTTGTCGCGTTGGACCCACAGTCCCTAATTTTTTATCTTCAGACTAGGATATTCTGGATTTTTGTGGTAACAACGTGGTATTTTAAATTCAAAGCAACTGCTCCGACCAACATTTTCTATGTGTCGTGTTGCAGACATGCCTCCTGCTGCTCAACTGGTAAAACGGTTTGACGACCAAGGAGGAGGCTGTTGTCTTTTCCACCCGTCTCGCTCTGTCTCGCGCCTTAAGAAACACGCTTGACCCCAAATTGCTCCAAACTGCCACCGTCCCCCATTGGTGTGTGAGTGGGTGCATAAAAGAGTGTGTGTGAAATGGTTCGTGGAGAGGTTCCAGTTCTCAACAAAGAGCTGCTCAAAGATCAGGAGCCAAAGAACACCATGGTCCCTGACCAGAAAGTGAGAGGAAAGAAGACAGGAAGGAAGGAACGCCAAGTTAGAGGCACCAAATCTTCTTCTTCTTCTTCTTGTTCTTCTTCTTCTTCTTTACCTCAAACTGAAGAAGTATATAAAAGTCAAATAGCCACAGGTGGTCAAAGAACCAGAGCTTGACATAATGCCTATCCTACAGGTACCCACAGCTCCAGCAGAGCCCCCTCTACAGGAGGAGCTTGGTACAGACCAAAAAGAGCCGGCAGCACCTCTGAGCTTTGCTGCAGCTCTGAGACGCGGTTTGAAAGCTCCAGAATCGGCTCTCAGCAAAGCTCCAAAGGCGCAGCAGGCTAAAAAGTCTGGAACCACCAGTTGTGGCGGCTAAATTGAGGCCGGCAGTCCCAGCAGCAGGCTCCAAAGAGGACAGCAGTCCCGCCTCCAGCTCTGAACCAGAGTGTGAGAGTGGAGGAAGGAGCCATTTGAGGGTTCTACAAAGGAAAGGGAATGACAGGCGGTTTCAAACAGTTCCTCAAAGTTTGAATCTGGTCTGTTCCTCAACCTGACGCCTGAACATGCGTCGGCTTCAGAGGAGCCCACCGTGGAGCAGGAGGAGCCCACCGTGGAGCAGGAGGAGCCAGCCACTGCTCAGAGCTCTGCTGCAAAGGATGCACAGAAGCCCTTCAATGTTTCTGGGTCAACTGGCAGCAGAGCTGAAAGCCTGCAGCCCAGTCCAGCCTCTGACCTGAAGGAGCAGCAGACTGAGGACAAGGTGGAGCCTTGGTGCTGACCTTCATCAGCTCTGGGGACACCCATCCTCATGCTGGACTCCTCCAGATCCAGGAGGAGAGACTAAACCAGGTGTTGGAGACTAAAGATTGTCAGGAGAAGGCTGTACTCGTCTCTCAGCTGGCACTCATGAAAAGCCAGTTGGACTCTGACTTCATTGAGCATCAGAGAGCTGGCAGCAGTGTCCCTGGAGATGCAGAGGACCAAGAAGCACCGAATGGAAGCTTCTGGAGTCATCAAGCATCTTCGGGTCAGCGTCCTGGTCGAGAGGAGCAAGAGAGTGGCCTGGACGTCCCTTCAGACAGTCCAAGAGGAGCAGCGACCTCCAGCGGGAGCAGGAAAGGTCGCGCCTGCGAGACAAGCAGCTCCAGACCACCTCCTCCTTCAGGAGCTCCTTGGACCAGATGCAGGAGCAGATGAAGCTGAGTCATGAGCGGTCAGAGCTCCTCAAGCCGCTGAGGGAGACAAAGGAGGCTCTCCAGGTTCAGATGGAGGAGACGGAGAAGTCCTCCACGCAATGACTGGACAGGCTGGCAGCTGTGGAGCAGCAGATGGACTCCAAAGCACAGAAGAAGATGTTATGATGGCAGAAGGGGGTCCGGTTTTTCCGAAAACTGGCCCTTCGTTCACCATCACCCACTTTTTCCTTCTTTGTTTTCTATTCACAGCATGAAGTCTGAACTGTTTATTTTCATTGTGTTGAAGGATTTTGAACTCTTTGTTGTGTTTTAATGTAAGCGGTCTGCTTGTGTGGGTCACATTATTATTTCCAGTCTCCTTAAACACTGTAGAAAACGTAAACTGTAAAAGCTTCTTTTTTTTTTAAGCGGATTTTCATGTGATCCCATAAACTGACCTGGAAGCAGCTGAAGATCAAAGAATTAAAGCCTCCTTTAAACAGCTCATACCTATTGTACTCTTCCTCCTACACTCACATCCGTTTGGCAGCAGCTTCAGGCTCGCCAGTGGGGAGGAAGCGGGGTGGGTGAACTCTTCCACAAGAACCTGCCAGCGTGCAGTTCAGGTTCACTGAGTCAGTTGCCGTGGTGATTGACTCCAACTTTTACTCTGCTCTTAGTTTTTCTTTTCCCCTTAAATGTCCCTGTGATGGAGGGCTGCTGCTGAGCTGCTCATTCGCCCGGAAACACGGCTGCTAACGCACACGTTCACTGCTTTTCACTTTCAGCTGTTTGTTTTCTGCTCTTAAAGCTGCGAAACGTCTGTGTCTGTCCTCAGGTGTGACGTGGGGAAAGGTGGTGTCCCTGTATGCAGTGGCCGGCGCCCTGGCAGTGGACTGCGTGCGTCACGGCCACCCGGCGATGGTCCACACCATCGTCGACTGCATGGGGGAGTTCGTCCGCAAGAGTCTGACTTCCTGGCTGAAGCGCCGAGGAGGCTGGGTGAGGAGCAGGCCTCTCCATGTGACTCGGCGTCGTCCGTGCTTCGCTGTGTCGGGACGTTGCCGACGTGCCGCCGCAAAGCATCTCCCGGCTTGTCCGTGGAGTGAAAGTAAACAGCTGACGTGCAGGTTCTTGGGAAGTTCAGTGGAAATTACAGCTTGTGAAACGACAGGTTTGATGTCACCTTCTGTAAACAAGAGGCGAGGGGAGAAAAAAAATAAAAGCCTCCTTTGCTTTGACAATCGAGCGAGTTTTGTGACTCGTGCAGGAAAGATTCGATTCGGTATTGGAACTGGTGAGTGGCGCTCGGCGCTCCCACGCGGATGTTTTGCATGCACAAACGTCTTGCTGCAGGCCGTCAGAGCAGGGTCAGCGTGCAACCGGCAGACTTGTGTTCACATGTTGTTGCGGAGTCACGCACACCCCAAGTGAAGTTTCGCACCGCTCTCTCCGGCACAGCACGGACGGCTGGAAACACCTCAGCAAAGCTCTGTTTCGCACACTTCTCTCAGGGAACTTCGCTCACTTTTTTTAAGAAAGCAATTTAGCAACAGTGGAGGGTGAGAAGTGTGAAGTCGCAGGATTAAAAATGTTGAAGTCGGGGCCATGTCGCTCCAAGTAATCGCTCAACAGGAAGGTGAAAACAGCTAGTAACTGTAACTGTAGAAACAAGTTACTTTTTCAATCGCAGTAATTGTTGAATTCACCTTGAGGTATTTTTGGTTGCAGGTGAGAATAGTTCAGGAGGTGCAAATCAAACCCGAATTTGTGTGTACGTTGCACAAAACCAGTGATTTATCAAATGAAATTTCTCCACTGACACAGAGCAGATGGAGACGGTTCCGCAGGTCTGATAATCAGGTTATCCTGGATGATAATCTGGTTATTGCTGACGATGATCTGATTATCCTGGGTGATCGAACAACTGTCGCAATGTCCTGATGTTGTTCTGAAGCTGCAGTCACAGAGAATGTTGTCAGCAGTTGCAGTAAACCATTAAAATGAAATATTGCATCATTATGCAGCCAGGTTGTTGTTTTTTTTGGTTGCATATAATCATAACAAATCCAAAGCCGGTTTGATCTGCTGGCAGCAGTGCGGCATGTTTTACAGAGGTAACCCTATAATTGGAGTGATTATCATGTTTCCAGAGTGTCTGTGTGACTTCTTTTTTATTTCTGATACTACAGCTATTACATTTATTACTTTCCCTGTGCGAGCTACCTGGCATTCTGATTTGCCTTTAAGATCAGTGTGTCTCTCTTTAGGCCCCACAAACTTCACACTTCTGCCGCCTTCGTAACAACAGTTGTGGGTGATCCCGTTCACCTCAAACGCATCGGTCCTGGCTGAACGTACCAGTGCCGTGGACTGTTATTTGTTCAGTGGCCCACAGACTGGTTCCTCTGGCACATTGTCCTTCAGCACCTCTGAAATTCTCTGCATTGAAGGCAATTTGCGCAAAAGTCCTTCTGTGACCTGCCGGAACGCGTCCCTGTGTGGTTGAGCGAAGGGAGGCGAACGGTTAAAAAACGGTGAGCCGCGTGATCCGATGGGTTTGCTGGAGATTAAGGATCTGCCGAGTCATTTTCAAAACATCGAGCATGGTCACACGACGCTTTTCCCACCGCTGCCAGTGACTCTGGAGTCCTGGAAACTTTCCTGCAGCCTCTCAGACTGCAGCTCGTCTATGATGTATTTTTTAGTTTGAATAAAACGACACTTCTATCTGCTGTTTGGGGAAACGCCGCAAAACCAAGATTCGCCAACATGTACGATGCCAGCGGGTCATTGACCTGGGCAGGTGATCCGAGAGGCCGTCGGCTCCTCGTCGACTCTCCGTCTGCTGCTCCCTGACAGGAATAGCAGAAGCTGCTTGTGCAGGGGGCGGGGGTAGGGGGGGGGGGTCAACTGAGGAGCTCATTATTTTTAATTGTGTGGAGAAGAGTTCGGGATGGATGCTGCTGGGGGAGCTGGGTCACGCTGCCTTCAGATCAGATTCAACGATGAGAAATTCTCCCGTAGCAACAGGCAGAAGCTTTTCTGCCGAAGCCACGCTGGAGCAATGGGGGGGGGGGGGACAGTGGTCCTGTCTGGAACAAAGCCCGACTACGTGCTGCCGCCTGCGTTAGTAACTGAGTGCCCGCGGGCACACAAAGACGGCAACCCGAGTAACCCGAGGTTTGTTTTTGAAGGTAACTGGAGTGTGACAACAACTTAGCATCGGCACATTGAAGCTCTGACCTCACAAGCACAAATGGGGGTGGGGGGGTGGGGGGTCTGTTTCATGGCTACAGCCAAAAACCCGGGCGTTTTCTGCTCTGAGAGATGAAACCTCAGCGTGCCGGGACGCTGGAGAACATCCCACGACTGGAGGGAAACTGGAAGGGGGAGAAGTGTCGACTGTCAGCAGTGACACTAAACGGTGCCGTCTGTGGTATTTCATTTGTGCGTGAAAGTGGTTATATAAGTGGCGTGCTGAGGAGAGTGAGCGTGGCTGAGGATCCAGTGTGGGCTTTGGCTTTGGAGCGGCATTCTTCAGGGGCTGCTTTCACATCGTTTCTCCACAGAGAAGACAATCAAAAGCACATGTTGGACTCCCAATCAGTTGCCCCACTCGCGCAGAACTTTTAGTCTCCGAAATCAGTCGGAGAAGCAGAAAGCAGCGCGTCAGTGCGGCCTTTGGAGAGAGAAAAAAAGAAACAATATTTACTTTGACCCAAAAAGGAAGCCCTCCCAAGCTGGATCCTCACAGAGCTGACGGCTTCACAGCTGAGGTTGGGAACCTCCCACAGCGTCCGTCAGAAAGTCCCAACTGTCCCCTATGAGGGTTCCCAACAGACCGTCATCCAAAATGAACGGGCTGACTCTCCAACGTCCAATCAGAGCGATCCGTCTGGCTGTTCCTTCTGACCGTAACCTTGTGACTCCTTGACTCCGCCATTTGTGTCTTCGTGCTGCGTTCAAACGTATGTTCCTCTCGTGTGCCCTTGCAGGTGGACGTGACGAAATGTGTGGTGAACACCGACTCCGGCTTCCGCTCCCACTGGCTGGTGTGCGCCGCCTGCGCTTTCGGACACTACCTGAAGGCCATCGTGCTGTACCTCCTCAGGGAGAACTGACCCGCGCTGCAGGAGACTGGACCTCTAAGCGGTTGGACCAGCACGGTGCGCCGCCTCTGCCAAAGCGCCTCCCGCTTTGGACTATGTTTACACTCGTGTGCACTGAGCCTTTATCAACCTTCGCATTTCACTGAAAGCCAGCTCTCCCTTCTTCTCCTGCTTCTATTTATTGGTCACAGTTATATTGTGGCGCACATTTGATGTGAATGTACGAAATCACCCGCCGTGGATTCTTCTTCATCTGAAAGCTGCACAGCTGGCAGTTGTGCTGCATGCTGAGGATCTAACACCCTCTAGTGGCTACTAACAGCAACTACTTTGTACTTTACTTCCAACTGAAGACATTCCTGGTTTAGGGACCCATTCTCGAGGAGGCCGTGCTGTCGAAATGATGACCACCGACCAGAACAGTGGATATAGGGACCAATGAGGTTGTGCATGCTAAACATGGTAATAACCAACATGTGGAAAAAAACGATTCAAACTAAGGGACAGTACACAAATTATTGGAGGGGGAGAAATTCAGAAAAATCAAAAGTCTTCATGAACTTCGTCAAATCTGTAAAATATAGAGCTGGATATTAAAGTCATAAAAGTGTTCATACACAAGTGTTTAGATTGTGGTTAAGATTTGCTGCACCATCGCATGAAATGATGAGCATTTTTTGATGCTGAAGTACCTTTTGTTGATCAACAAAGAGGTTAGCATGACCGTGTTTTTTATGGCTGCACCAAATGAAGGTTATTTTCTACTTTTGGTAGTAAAAGAAATATAGACAACGTCGGGTGTGAAGAACTTTTCCATGTTTTCTGAGGAGTCTTTTTGTGGAATAGTAAAAACAACATCTTGTTCTATAAGTCCTAGATTCAGCTGACAGGCAACACCCTGAAATGGTTCTCTTTGGTGAGAACCAAAAGGTTTTTTTTCAGCTCACATACAAGCTCCTGACATGAAAAGCTCACACTCAGCCCGTCGTTGTCGGACTTCACCATTCCCACCATGGTACACTGTCAAAGTGGCGTTTCATGGAGGGTTTCTCCTGGAGATTCTTCAATCTTGTTTCAACCTCATTCACGTACAAGATGATAATGTATATTTACCGTTGCACAAATAAAACTGCAGTTCTGTTTTTAAATGATTGCTTTAGTCGTTCCTTTTTGTTCCAAATAGGATGTAATGATCTGATTTAACAAACTAATAAACAGCTCAGCTCCATGTTTCAGCAAACTGAAGGTCAACCCTAACCATCCATCTCTGTTTTGGCAGCTTCTCACGGGTGATGCTTTTAAATCACCTTACATCTTATTTATGCTTTTAGAAAATGTGAGTCACAACATTTGTGTTGGTTTGACTTTCCTTTATACAGTGAAGATGTTCATCAGGAGAGCAGTTGCATCAATGAACCAATGACGCACTGAGGACCAGCTTGTAAAAATGTAAATTTGTATCATCAGTAATTGAAGTTTTCCATGTTGTCTTCGTTATCTCTGCTTCAATCCCATGCATAAGCTGTGAAAAGTAAACATGAGGATGTGTTTTAATGATTGTTCCACAAATTAAAATTTCTGCCTTCTGATGAGCTGGAGACGCCGCCTTCTTCAGGGCGTCTCGTGCTTTTTGCACTAACTTGCCAACAAACTGTTTTCGTCGGGACAGTGCGTCAGACGTTCCTGATTGGCTCCGGCGGCGGAACTTCGCCAGCCCACATTCTATTGGATGAGGCGAATGTTGTCCGACCTCCTTTCGGATTCCTCAGCAGGAGTGTCCTCCCATTGGTCCAGCGTGTCCGAGTGCAGAGAACAACAAACAAGATAGGGTGAAGACCGTCGGGATGGATGCAGGTAAGCGAGAATTTGGAGTTAAAGGACATTTCTTTCCCCCCCTCTGTGGCAGGGGGCTGCTGAGAAGCAACTACGGCATCGTAGTTTTTACACCCGGCAGTAAATTTGACGCTCTGTCATTCCGGGACAGCGCCGACCTGCCGGAGCAGCTGAGACACTCTCTGCTTTGTAGCCTCGATGACGTTAGCATGCTAAAGTGATGACTAAAGCTAACGGCTAAACTGACGTTAGCTCGCCGTTTTGGCCAAATGTATGGGATTCCCCGCTTTGACAGTTCGTCGTGCCGCCGTGTATCCTCCCGCACGGTGCAAGGGGGGTATTTATCCTATTGTCATGTATTTCTGCGAAGTCCATCTGTTTACAGTTAGTTGCCTGTCCTTCGCCTGGATGTTATGCTAACATTTTGTTACGCCCAAATGAGGATCCCAGACGGCTGCACTGTCACCATCATAACATTGTCAACATTAAGTTCCCGCGGGGGCTGCTGCTCGCTGTGAGTGATGGAGTGGTCCTCATGATGCAGGAATAATACACGTGTATCCTCTTACATTTCGACTATATTTACCAGCCGCCTCTCTGTACCTGTAAATCTCAGTTTTCTGTTTCCAAGCTAAGCACGCAGTGATTGCAGGTCACACAAGGCAGAGATTCCTCAGCAGGGGTCCGGGACCTCCCCCTACTCACCCATCCCCCGCGGGGGTAGTCGCAGAAATCACAAAAGGGCCGAGGCTTTATCGACTTCGAGGGTGTCAGAAGTAGTTTTGCACACCTGAGTAAACAAGAACGAGATCACTTATCTTATCTGAGCTTATCTTATCTTGATTTTGAAAGAACCCACCATCCAGTTGTTAAGTGTTTGCTGTCCTGCCTCCGTTTGGCTCATTTAAATTTTTTTGGGGGGGGCAGTTCAAGGAGTGAAGAAGGGTTTCACAGCGTGTCACAGACACATTTTGGGGGGGGGGGGTCCAGGTAATAACAGACAGGAGCCACAACTTGAATAGCGTTTGACATTGTGGGATGCTTTGTTTCGCAGCCCTGCTTCATGAGCTTCTCCACATATAATCCTTTACCTCTGTTAAAATATGAACAGGCCGTTCCGTCTGTCTGGGGAGGAGCTGCATCCTCCATCGGTGTCCATTACTGTTGTGTCTAACTTTACATTTGGCCCTGAGCCCGGTGTCCTCAACGGCTGCGAAAAAAGTCTGCAAACACACACGAGTCCCTCCGTGTTACTGCAGAACTCTGAGACACTACCGGACATCCTCTCGCGGCGGACGTCAGCTGAACTGCGTCTCTCCAACGAGCGACATGCATGAACCGTGTTACATGCGTGTTTTGGTTTCTGGAGTCAGTTGTGAGAGTTTCATGAGGAACTAAAAGTGGAATTAAAACGGGGAAGGTAGTCACAATGGGTCCAGCTGGCAGACAAGCCGCTTTGATACCTCCTTGTGGGAATCAGAGTAAAAACCGAAGTGTGCAAGATGTAACAGCTGTTGTTGCGACTACTTCCCTTTTGTGGGAGCACTTTAATATTTGTGAAAGTATGCGACGAATTCATTGCGATCTCCTGTTGATGATCAAGTATCTTTAAAGGCGACCTGATGATGATAAGGAGAAACTCTGTGTTGTTATTGTTTACCCAGAGCATGTTGACGGTATGTAAACTGCATTGTTTACATGACACACATAACAAATAGAAGTTCCCTGCCCCTGAAGTTCCAATTGTGGCTCAGCCCAGCTCACATTTAGGTAAATCACACAATAAATTTGATAAACAAAGACAAACAAAGCGTCCTTTAACCAAGTTAAAGAGTCGTGGGTTTCAAATTGCTATCGATAGCTGAACACTGTTCCTGAAATAGATTCTTCAAAAGCAACTCATGGATACTTCCCTGACTGAGCGCTCTTCTTTGATTGAGCAACAAGTGCTGGTGAGGAGGAACCACAGTGATTCGCAGCGGCTGCGTCTTCCCCTCTCAGTCACCTGTTCTGTCGTGCAGCTACCTTGACGTACGACACACTGCGTTTTGGAGAGTTTGAAGATTTTCCCGAGACCTCGGAGCCCGTGTGGATCTTGGGGAAGGAGTACAATGCGCTCACAGGTAAGATGTTGGAACACGGAGGTTTGCTGAGTTGAAAACCTTTTAGTGGTGAACGTGTCATAATGCCGTGATTTCTGCCCTTTTTTTTTGTAGAGAAAGATCAGATTTTATCAGACGTCACTTCCAGACTGTGGTTCACATACAGAAAAAACTTCCCTCCCATTGGTAAGTTGCTTTCATTGACGTGGTTCTCGTGACCGGAGCCGCGCGGGTTTTCACTTCCTGTTCGAAGCGAGAAGTTCTATTTGAGTGTCAAACGTGTTGCAGGAGGCACCGGCCCCACATCGGACACGGGTTGGGGGTGTATGCTGCGGTGCGGCCAGATGATCCTCGGCGAGGCGCTCATGTGCAGACATTTAGGCAGAGGTAATGCTACTTAGATGAACCGCTCAGCCAAGTGGCCGCGGTCTCTTCGAGCTGGAACGGAGACGTGTGTGTGTTTAGGGGGAGGGGTTGGAGAGGGTCACTGTGTGGTAATCGCGCCTTCTCCCACCACAGCGATGAGACAGTACCACACAGGGATCGTCCCACTCTGGCCTGATAACTGGCTTCTTGTTTGCAGACTGGAGATGGGCGGTTGGCCAGAAACAAAGAGAGGAGTACGTCAGTATTCTCAACGCCTTCATCGACAAAAAAGACAGCTACTATTCCATCCATCAAATTGGTGGGTCGCGCTTGTCGGACTCTTCCGGTCAGACCACAGGCTGGTCCGCGCCGTCCTGACATGCGTTTGGTTGATATTGTTTGGTTTTGATGCTCTGCAGCTCAAATGGGAGTCGGGGAAGGAAAGCCCATCGGTCAGTGGTACGGACCAAACACAGTCGCGCAGGTTCTGAAGTGAGTCCCGCCAAGTCAAGAATAAAGCCCGTCCACATGGCCTTCAGATGTCCACTTTGTAATACCCAACAATTAGTTAGAGCAAGAGAAAGTAGAACAAAAACAGAGCTTGTTTGTGAAGAGGAGACCCTCTGAGTGCAGTTTTCCTGCTCCCTGTGTGTTGACATCCCACCACCAGACAGCCAACAGAAGCAGATTAGGTTCAAAGTCAGGCCCAGTTTACCATCCGTGCGCTGTTCTGTGCTGTGTTTGCATTCAGGAAGTTGGCAGTGTTTGACACGTGGAGCAGATTAGTGGTACACGTGGCGATGGACAACACGGTGGTCATCGAAGAGATCAGTGAGTGCTGCTGGCTTCTAACTTCCTTTCGGGGCTTCTTCCTGTTTGCTGTGATTGGCTGAAGCAGTTGAAATATCCAAAGAGTATCAAATATTATTACTTCATTGGAACCCAAAGGTGCTGAGTGAACACTCTGAATCACCTTTTTTTCCCCTGAGCGCTCCTGTGCATCTTTAAGTCATCGTACGTGTCAGACTGAACCTTCGAAGGCTGCAGCGCCGCCGGCCGTGAGTTAAGGCTGCGCTCCCCTCCTCTCCCTCTGCAGAGCGCCTCTGTATGCCGTGGCTGGACGCAGCGGGAGCCTGCGGTGAGTCCGGGGCCGTGGGAGAGATCAACGGCTGCCTGGAGGGGGCGTGCGCGTTGGCCGAGGAGGAGACGGCTCTGTGGAAGCCTCTGGTTCTGCTCATCCCTCTCAGGCTGGGCCTGAGCGACATCAACGAGGCCTACATCGAAACCCTCAAGGTGAAAGACTCAGACGGACGCATTACTGTCAGTATCACGCGTCAGCCCACAGCTCCAGCCTCGGGTTTGTGACTGTTGTATCGTCCCCTCAGCAATGCTTCATGCTGCCTCAGTCTCTGGGCGTGATCGGTGGGAAACCCAACAGCGCCCACTACTTCATCGGTTACGTCGGTAAGCCTCCTCCTCCTCCTCCTCCTCCCTGCGATCCACTCGCTCTGACACCGTGGCGGCGGCCTGTTTTGAGCACGCCTCTCTGGCCCGCAGGGGAGGAGCTCATCTACCTGGACCCCCACACCACGCAGCCGGCGGTGGAGCCGTGCGAAGACGGCCAGGTCCCCGACGAGACGTACCACTGTCAGCACCCGCCCTGCCGCATGCACATCTGCGAGCTGGACCCGTCCATCGCAGCGGTAGGAGTGGCCAGAGAGGCTGTCACGCAGCACAGTGTTTCAGAGTCAAACACGCTTTTACACACGTGAATAAAAACAGGAACACAGGGAAATGTGCTGGAAAAACAGGATTATTTAAGAACATTGTACAAAACATGTTTTTTTTGTTCATGCATGTGAAAAAAACGCATGCGTGTTGGTTTCCCCCCCCTCACTAACACGAGCCTGCAAAGATGGAGCCGCTCTGAACAGATTGTGCTCAGCTGACTGTGTTCTGGTGTTCGCCAGGGTTTCTTCTGCAGAACAGAGGACGAGTTTGACGACTGGTGTATGCGCATCAGACGGGTACGTGCCTCCCCCCCCCCCCCTCAGTTGGTGACGGCCCGCCTCAGCCAAAACAATACAGCACCACTTTGTCTCGAAAAGAATTTGTCCATCATCCAGTGACGGTTTTCACACTTTCCGCTCCTCCAGCTGTCGTGCAACAGAGGCGGCCTGCCCATGTTTGAGCTCGTGGACAGCCAGCCCTCTCACATGGTCAGCGTGGACACGCTAAACCTCACTCCTGGTAAGTGGTGCTTCGTTTTCTGAGACAAAGCTCAAACAGTTTCTGTTTTTTTTAATATGATTTGTCTCCTGTTTTTACCCCCTCCTCAGATTTCTCAGACTCGGACAGGTTCGAGCGGTTCTTTGACTCAGAGGACGAAGAGTTTGAGATCCTTTCCCTGTGAGGGGACGTAATGAACAATGCTCTCCGCTGTCCTCGACGGCAGGCGAAAGATTCCGTCTCTTCTCTGTATCAGAAGGGAAGCCTGAGGGGACGGACACTGACTGAAGACCTCTTGAGCCAGTCCAGCTCCTACAGTGTGTGTCTGTGTGTGGGGGGGTATCTCTCTCTCTCTCTCTCGCTCTCTCTCACACACACACACATCGCGTTTTTCCTCCAACAGCCTCTGAATGATGCTCTCTGTGTCCCACGGTGACGCTGCCCCGGTGGAAGCTGTAGCAGGAGCTCAGGTTCAACTCTGTATGCACATCTTCACACGCCATGTGTCTCCATTCAAGTCTTAACACTTTAAATGTTTCTTCTGAAGTGATATGGTGCCTTTCCCTGACTCTGTATGATTTAAAGAGACAAAAAAATGCCATAATTTTTTTTTGTGTGTGCGTGTTAAAAACACTGCAAAAGACAAAATCTTACCAAGTAAATTTTACTATTTTCAAGCCTAAAAATTCCTGGGAAAAAAACTGCTTTGTTCTTGTATGAAGCAAAAAAAAAATCTGCCCGTGAATCAAGTGAAAAACCCTCAAATAAGATAAAGATACGTTCACACGAGCAGGAAAAAGCTGAGACTTTTAGGTGCTTGTGTCTTATTTTAAGTACAAGATATTTTGGACTTGAAGCGACTGAAGCCTACTCGGTAAGATTTGTCTTTGGTCTTTACTTTTTTTGCAGTGTAGCAAAACGACGGCTCATCGTGCTCGTGGCTCTACGCGGTTTTGTCACTAACTGAAGTCTGTAACAGCCTGTAACGGAACCAAATTTAGTCCCATCCGAAGACAAAAGTCACCATAGCTGCTCATGCAAACGCTTCCTCGCCAAGGCGGAGACACACACACACACACAAGTTAATTGGACGATTATTTATTTTATCCAAACGATATGTAGGCGGGAGACAGAATAGACATGTAAGAGGATCAAACGCTAAATAAAGCCAGAATCTGATATTTGACAGTTGATATTCTTCCTTTAAAAAATAAGGTTTATTTTGTATAAAAAAGAGAAAAAGAAAAAGCCCCTCCCCTTGCTGAGGACAGGCTGGGTCGCAGTTGTGGGCGGAGCCTTTCGTCCGGCCCCCGTCGCTCAGTCACTTCCACAGCTCGTCGATCGGCGAGTTTTGCGCCGTGCCGACGGCCGCAATGCTGTGGGCCGCGATGTCGGCGTGCACGCCCTCGATGCTCTGCGAGGCGTCGATCACCTGGAACACACAGGCCAACGTGGAGCGTGAGCGGCGCCGGCGCTCAGCGCAGGCGGGAGGGGCCTGAGAACAGTGCACCGCGGCCTCAGGCCACAATTGATCGTCTCTTTGGCGAAAGCGAGAGTTTAAATGTAAACACTAATGTCATTCCAGCCGATCGCAATATGAAACGTTGATATTTCCAAGTGTGCGAGACCACAAAGGAAAGACTTGTTCCTATCTCTATGTACTTTTACAGCCTCTCTGATCACAGCAGCTGTTGTGTATTTAGCTTGTGCTTTGGGGGTTGGTTTTTTCCCCCTCCACGTCCTGGAACGTGGACGCAGGCTTCAGCCCCCCCACCCCCAGCCCAGCGTGTTCCTACCTGCCAGTTGACCGAAGGGTCCTTCATGAGCTGCTCGAACTTCTGCTGCACGGCCCTCTGGAACACGCTGGTCTCGTACCGCTCCTCCCCGTACTGGCCCCGGAGGGCGGCGTCGGCCGTGCTCAGCTGCAGGAACATGACCAGGTCGGGTTTGGGCAGTCCCACGTCGGGACTCTTGCACCAGTCCAGAGTGAAGCCCTGAAGGGGGGAGGGGGGCCAAAAGCGCGCACGCTTTTGAGACCGCTCGACTCCCCCGGACGCACGTCGTCGGGCCGAGGCCCAAAAAAAAGCAACGTCGTCGGCACACTCACCGGCTTGGCGCTGGTGAAAGCCACCCCGGAGAAGGCGTACCTGTCCACCACCAGAGTGATGCCCTCATCCAGCTTCTTCTTCATCAGAGGCCTGTGGGTCAGTGCAGCAGAGCGTCAGTGCAGCAGAGCGTCAGTCTGTACGTCCAGGTTGTAACATTATCACGGCTAATGAAAACCCACCATGGCTATTAAAGCAGTTCTGACGGGAGCTTGTGTCATTTATTCTAGTCCAAAGAAAGTGAAAGTAAAAGCTCCCAGTGTCATTGAAGATGACCTCCAAAACCCTTCATGGCTGTTTGTTATAAAGTTTTGTACCTCATGGCTGTTTGTTCATGTGCCAAAGAAATAACAGAGACGTATCTGAAAGCCTTTATAAAGTGTGTTTACAAAGATGAAGGCCTGATGTGACCCCACCCTTTGCTGCCATAATGCGCCTTCCCTTCCTGGCACTGACCACAGCTGTTGCACCCCCAGCACAGCTATCAGTGCGCACAGGAGGTGTTTGGGAACACCTGAGCCTTGACATAAATCACTGCCCCCCCCTCCCCTCCCCAAAGAGGCCCAAACCAATCAAAACATGCACGTTTAGATCCAAGTTCAGCTCGGCAGGAAGTGGCGCAGCCAGTGGCTGGTGAGTGGAAGGGCGGTGGTCTTCAACAGTGCCGTGGGGCGCACTTACACCAGCTCCCAGCGGTTTGCGGAGAACAGCAGGTGAACCGCGTGGTCCTCCAGCTCCTTCTTCTTCTCCAGGTAAGCGCTGATCATCTGTCCGATGGTCGTGCTCCTGTCTGCAGACACGGGCGGTGTGAGGGTGGAGATGGTGGTGGGGGGGGGCACATACGTCAACGCAGCAGAGAGGCGAAACACTTGAGCCTCGGTGGAGCCCCTCTACACGTGCCGAACACGTGGCACGAAGAGAGTGGCAGCACTGTCACGGCGAGCCGGGGGTCTTACCGGGGAACCTCATCATCTCCGCGGGCCGGCCGCTCTGCAGCAGCGCCTGGACCAGCTTGTTGCACTGCGTGGTCTTGCCGGCCTTGTCGACGCCTTCCAGCACGATCAGCGCCCCCCGTTTACAGGCCATCACGCCGCCCGCTGAACGCCCGACGCTCTGCTGCTTTCTGCAGAGATAGTGGAAACACGGCTTTAGTGAGCACGCAGACGCGTTTACCGCCTTACACTGAAATATGTCAACACGGAAACGGGGCGGTGACGTATTTCCGGTTTAACAAAGCGTCATTGAATGTCTGTCGTCTTTCTACAAGCGTGTGTGTTCTTAAAATGTATATTTAAAAAGCTAGTATTCTGGTAAGTTCATGTAACTTGGAGGAGATGGTTTATATGTGCTATGAGTTTGGTGGCTCTACAGTGCGTAATTATTAGTCGGTTTATTAAAAAGCCCCCAATGGATATTTTAGCATATTTTTC